>NDXZ01004719.1:0-12925 GCA_003055125.1 Paykullia maculata | reverse complement strand
AATCGCCACTTTCGGTGTCATCGAACCCACTGTGCGACGTGTTTTCTGGATGTTTAAGGCGTGCCGGATCAGAATATTGTGAAACCAGGTCAAAAGTCTGATATATTTACATTTAATAAATTTGTTGGCCACCCCTGTTCTAGAACATTAAAAAACTTCACGTATGGTCAGCAAGTATAAAAAACAATTACGGTCCTTCTTGTTTTCATGTTTAGTTTTTTGTTGTTACTTTATGACACTGCACAGATGCCTAGAAAGTCTACCTGTTACTTGCCATTAAATTTCTTATTGAGAAAAGAAGCAATATCTATTAAAAAAGATAAAGATGTTCTGCAAATTAATTTTGCGGAAAACTATAGGCTCCTCACTTAAAGAGAAATTCAGTATGCTCATTCCAGTTACTCCCAAGTAACCATTTTTATTTGTGTAGCCTGATTGCACAATGCCACAAGATCATCATTTACCACGAGCGGACAACTGTCACACAATAAATATGAGGTTTTTTGCTTCCTTAAGTTGAGAACCCTAAAGAAGATCCTATTTTAAAGCTATTTATATTTTCTGATGGTTGTGCAATTATATTAAAAAACAAGTATATTTTGAGTAGTTTACCGCATTTTTTTGCAAATTCTCTCGGAAAGAGTGCAGTAGACGGATTTGGAGTTGTTGTAAAGAAAAAAATTTGGAAGATGGTTAAGGCCCAAAATCTTATACTTTTTAGCTAATTTGTATTATATTATTCTAGTTTTTTTACCTTTTTGATATTATTTTCGCAAATCAATTATTCAACCTTAAGGTCTGTTATATAAAAAACAGTTTTTATTTATTATATTTTTATGTTCAATATTTCGCCACTCCGTTGTGTGGCATCGTCAGGATATTATTATTGGTTCTTTTATTTGATATTTAAATTTGAAAATTAAAGTTTAAAATATAATTTTAAATAACAACAGAAAATGTAAAATTTGTTTATAACATATATACATATTTCAAAAAACATTTTGTCACAAGAAAATATTCAACAAGTAAGAGCGCTATATTTGTCTGGGCCAAACCTTATATACCCTTCACTATGTGGTGAATATACTTTTTTGAAGTATGTATATCTGAAGTCTATCTATCTATGTAGTCTCAAGGCTGCAAATATTTAATTCACCAACCATAATTTAAGACGAATTGATATACATGAATTCGCCAGTAATAATTTTTTTGTGTAAAAAAATGAGGCAGTCGACTTTTTTTGCTTATATCTCAGCCGGTTATTGATGGATCTTGCCAGTTTTCAATACCGATTTTCTCGAAAGTATTTCCAAAAGTTTGATACCACACATAACCCTTTGTTATGTATGGGAGCTACGAAAACTTGACTTCCACCAACACACGGACAGACGGACATGGCTAAATCGACTTCCCTATCTATAAGGACCCAGAATACTTTATAGGGTCGCAAATGAGTATTGAAGAAATTACAAACGGAATGACAAACCCTAACCACGAAGGGTATAAAAATGTGGTATAACAAAAAATTAATATACATGTAGAAGTACATTTATAGGAAAATTATAAAATATTAGAAAATGTTACTAAATTATGTAGAAAAATAATTAACAAAAATTATTATATAAACAGATAATTAATTTTTTCAAATTGAAATATCAAATTTAAGAACCAATAATAATATCCCGACGATGCCATAAAACTGGGTGGCGAAATATTGAAAATAAAAATGTAATAAATAATAACTAATCCCTATATATATTATAAAAATAAAAATGAGGTGTAAGTTTGTTTGTTTGTTTGTTACGGTATCACGCCCAAACGGCTGGACCGATCTTTATGAAATTTTGCACAACGGTATTTTTCATCCTGGAAGACACAATAGGCTATATATTTTTTTGGAAATTTTGGGTGGGCGTGGCACCTCCCATACAAAGCTTATGGTGTTAATCGAATAACTTGAAAACTTATAAGCTTAAAGTCTCCAAACTTTGTGTAGACTATGCCATTAGTAATGTACATAATTAGACTTAAAATGCACTTGAAGAAAAAAGTGGGCGTAGCACCGCCCATCCAACTCGAATACATTAACATATCATGAGAACTGTTATAGCTATAGTCTCCAACCTCTCATATTATTCTTCCTATTTGAGCCAAAAATTGTGAGTTTCGGAAAAAGGGGTGTGGCACCGCCCATACAACTAAAAACCAGTTTACGGCATATCTTGAGAACTGTTATAGCTGTGGTTTCAAAATTTTGCACGATTAACTATAATATAATTCTTCCTATTTGAGACAAAAATTGTGAGTATCGGACAAAGGGGTGTGGCACCGCCCATACAACTCAAAACCATTTTACGGAATATCTTGAGAAATGTTATAGCTGCGGATTTAAAACTTTGTACGAATAACTCTATTACCATTTCCTTTATTGGAACCGAAAATTGTGAGTATCGGACAAAGGGGTGTGGCACCGCCCAAACAACTGAAATATATTTTGCACGAATAACTCTAAACAAGTTTTCTTAACCAAGCTTAAAATTGTCAGGATCGGATGAGAGAGTTTGACACTGCCCATGTAACTTAAATAAATTATTTTGCATATCTTAAGAATTGTTATAGCTATGGTCTCAAAATATTGTACGATTAAATCTAATATCATTTCTCTTATTCAAGCCAAAAATTTTGGGGAGTCGTTGTAAGAGGTGTGGCATTGCCCATAAAACTTAAAATCATTTTTTCACATTTCTTGAAAACGTTTATATTAATGGTCTTACACGTTTGTATTTTTAAGTCTTTTGTCATTTACTTTTTTTTTGAGAAAAAAGTAAAGCAAATTAAATATATTAAATGTAATTTTGTAGTTATAATCTTTAAACTTTGGGTGACTCAATTTGGTATCTATGGGCTTATTTAAACAAAAATTCAACAGAAAAAAATAAAGTGGGGTGACAACTAGCATACAACTACAATTGATTATATTATGTATTTGGAGAGTAGTTTTATTTATAGTCTTAGCATTTTGTGTAATGAACTCCGATGTTTTATTTTATAAGACAGATATGTAGAAGGGTCGCGGCACCTACTATTTAAAAAATGGTTTGTTTAACATTCAAGGAAGCCAAGATATGTAAGGTCATCAAAATAAGCGTAGGAATTTTTTTATTGACGAATAAGTTTACCAAAATTTAGGTAGGCTTGGATGAGGGATCTGATGATATATAAGGAAGATAAAGTCTTTAAATTAGGCTATTTTAATTAAAACCCCCATATGAAGAATATTTAATTAACTTAAGGAATTAAATTAATAAATTAATAGTCGTAACGTTAAAACCTTAATTTGGTTATTAAGCAAGTTATAACAAGAAATAGCGTAATGAATCTTGATACCACCAACATAAAGAATGTACATTTTTTGGCATATTGGTGGAACTATAAAAGTTAAAGTCATTAAATTGTATATGAGTCAATTGAGGCATATGAGGCTAGGATCTAAAAGTGTAAGAAAAAATAATTTTTTGGCATAATCTGTAGCATCTATATTCTTAAAATGTCCTTATTTTAATTTCATAAATATTAGAACCGTTAAACTGTTTGTTACCCCGGGCTACGCCGGGTACAATAAGCTAGTTCTTATATAAAAACAGACCTTAAACTTGTTTAAAACTTTGTGAAATAATTTGTATTGTTTGTATAGCCTATAGTACACGAAAAGTAAAAAGCAACATGCGCATGTGACTCTGACGTAATTTTGTCGTCATCATGAAGCGGCATTTGCTACATAACGTGTACTTTCACTTTTTGGCTATAAAAACACCCAGTTAAATTTCGTGTACTGTCAAAATTTTACCGCATGTAGCCCGTACAACTCATTTTTAAAATATTACCGATATGCTAAACTTTTCCGTGACGTCAAAATCACATGCGCATGTTGCTTTTTACATTTCGTGTACTATAGGCTTAACATTGTACATATATAAATGTGAATTCACTCATTGTGTCTGAACAAACAATTTTTTCGAACAAATTTTTTTTATATTAAGTTTGACGTATTTTTTTTTTTTGAAACTCTATATAAAAAAAAAATTTCCTGACAAAATTTTTGTTCAGACACAATGGGTGAATTCAGCTTCAGTGTACAACTTTTGTTTTCTAGATTATGTTATCAATAGAAATTTAAGAAGATATTAGAACATAGTTTGGCATTATTTGATTCTGTTTTGTTTAATATTAACCTTGATTATCCGTATAAACTTAATTTTATGTCTTTTTAAACCTGGCCTACTATATGAATTTGCATGTACCTAAATTCATTATAGAAATGGCAAACTTCCATTTCATCCCCCTATATAATTACCTATCACAATCTGGATTAATAGTCCCTAATTTCAAATTTCTATAAGAATAAACCCAAAAAATGGTATAAAGCCATTAAATTAAAAGTAATAAAGTAAAGATAAATATTCCTATTTTCAAATTTCTGGATTTATTAATGCAAAAAAAGCATTGACAGTGACGACAAAACCAAAATAAAACTTTTCTGTTTATTAAAAAACATTTTTACAAAAGGCATACAAAGATTTGTACCAACAACAAGCATTAATATACTTATTTTTGTACATGCAAATGTTAATCTATCCGTGTGTTGGTTGAAATAATGTTTCCGTAGCTCCCATAGGTAACCCAGGGTTGTATAAGGTATCAAACTTTTGAAAATACTTTCGAGAAAATCGGTATAGAAAACTGGCAAGATCCATCAATAACCGGCTGAGATATAAGCAAAAAAAAGACGACTGACTAAAATTTTGTGAAAATGAGCGAGCTCACTGTGAATAAATGCGAAAATAACCAATCGATTTTTATGATCGATATCTCATTTTGTTGCTACATGTGGCTTTGTGATAAAAAATATATTTTTTGCTTTAATTCTGTATTATAACTCCAAAACTACTGAGCAGATTGAAATACAATACATAAACGGATTAAAGGCTATGTAAATCTAAATTTTTCTAAGTTTATTTTAATAATATCGGACTAACCTCGTTTGAGTCATCATTAATTATGTGAAGACGGGTCTAAAAAAGTCTTAAATTTTACTTAAAAATTAAAAAAAAACTTCCTTATAGAATTGAAAAATTTGACCATTTTTGTACTTAGGTAGCCATGATGCATCAAATCTATACAGTGGTTATTCAAGTCTTTTTTGGCTGTTGACTTGTGATTATAAACGGCTCAAAAACAAAATGCGGTTCAATGTTACCAGCAGATATCCCTTTTCGTTAATGCGGCAACAACTCGAAGATGTCTCAACCTTCTGCTACTTGGGTAGCATTATTGCTACTTCCGGTGGATGTACCGAGGATATCGAGAACAGACTTGGTAAGGCTAAACAAGCATTTGGAATCTTGATTAGTTCTGAAGGTCTGCTAACATCTAAGCATCCACCAAAATTAAAGTATTTAACAGCAACGTAAAATCCGTTTTGCTATAGGGCTCAGAGACGTGGAACTTAACGAATTAAGATGTTCAAAACTCCAAGTATTCGTTAACAAATGCCTCCGTCAAATTCTCAAAATATTCTGGCCTCGCACTATAGCAAACACAGAGTTATGATTTAGAACGCAACAGCCTCCAATTAACCATGAAATCAAAATACGCAAGTAAAGATGGCTAGAACATACGTTACGAAAACAAGTCGATGACATCAATAAGAAATCCCTTGAATTCAACACACAGGGAGCAAGAAGTAGAGCCAGTACCGGACTTTCCTTTAGGCAGAGCAGGGAACTGCCTAGGGGCCCCGCGTTAGCTAGGGGTTCCGCTTTATAAAACAAAATATATTTTTTTTCTAGAAAAAATTAAAAATTGTTTACAACAATACCTAATTGACAACGTTAATGACTTTTTTTAATTACATTTTTAGCATATTTTCCACATTTTAAATTATTAAAACATAATGTTATGTTATATCGCAATTATGTAAATACAGTGGTGGTTTTATAATTAGGAACGACTAAGCAGTATATATCGCACATCCAGTTCAAAAGTGACACAACTAAAAATTTTAAATTAAATAAACTGTTTTTGACGTAAATAAAAATAGTTAAAAACAAAAACGTTGGACCATTGAATTCGAGTTAAAACTATTTAGCACTTAGCGTAGGGATCTATTACCATTATATTTTCTGACACAACTAATAATAAGTCACTTTTATGAATTGCAACTTTATACCAATTGAAACATAAAGAAAAACATAACGGTTTTTTAGCAACAGTTAACAACAAAAAAAGACACTGATATTTTTCTTATAGATAAACAAGTGTATTGTGCATAGTTTAAGCATATAAACTCGAAAAATGAAAGTTTTAAGTTGTGTCGCTTTTGAACTGGGTGTGCGATAAATTCACAGCATCAATATCATTTTTAAGAAAATTGACTTAAAAAACAAAAAACAGCAATTTTAGGTTGGTCACATAATGAGAAACAAAAATAATATTTCAATACAACTTGAAAATATCGTTGTGAAGTTTAACAAAATGGACATATCGTTAAATATTTTGTTGGATAATTTTTATTTTTGACAACTTTCGTTAGTCTTTCCGGAAAATTTTGTATTAATTGGTAGCGCAATTGCAGGGATATATATTCCCAGCTTTGGTGCACCCACTGAAGCAATTCATCATTATTTCGTGGAATTCTGCCCTTGAGATCTCTTTTTTACATTTCCCCATAGGTTATAAATTGGGTTGAGATCAGAACTTTGGGGTGGCCAGTCCACAATATCAATACTTTGATCCAATAGCTAACACTTTACTAACTGTGAAGTGTGCTTTGGGTCATTATCATGCTGGAAAATGTTTTGGAGAGGCATATTCTCAAAGGAATTCTATTCCATTACATTTTCCAAAAAACTATAATATTGATGTTGTTCTATTATTTCCTGAATTGGTATAATTGGACCCACACCACGCCAAGAAAAGACATTCCACACAATAGTAGACCCGTCACCGTGTTTCATCGTTTTCACAGTATATGTGACGCCCAAGACTTTACTTAGAGGACGTCTTACATACGTTTTTCCATTAAATTGAAACAAGTTAAAGTTCGATTCATCGCTCCAAAAAACTTTATTCCAGTAACGTGGAGCTTTTTTTGAGCATTGTCCTTGCAAACCGCACCGCTTCTTAATATATTTTTTTGAAAGGTGTGTTTTTTTGCATTGCAGCCACGAAATCCCGACTTTTTTAAGCGCCTTCTTATTATTCGTGTGGATTCTCTTACTAGCCCTATAAATAAGTTTACCTTATGTAAGAGTGGTTTTTCAAGCCGATGCTTCCAGGCTGGCGTTTCAAACCATTTTGTTTTATTGTACAAATGAATTGCACCAAATATAATTTTTTTGGAGCAAAAAACTTTGTGTGATAGCCGACATTTGGAGAACATGACATTTTTTCCCCTTTAGAAACTAAAACGTATCAAAATTATTACAAGGTAATCTATTGTTTTCAAATTACACGCACTTTAAGATTTTGATACAAATCGAATTTTGAACTCCACATGTTTTGCATCGACAACAATGTTGATTGTCTACTCGTCAAATAACGGTACTTAAAATTTACATTGTACGTCTTAAAATAAGATGCACTTCAATTTTATTTCCTTAAAACATCGTTTCTAATTACGTGTCCACCACTGTATGTATATTAACGCCAACTAATTATATAATAGGGTGGCTAAAACAGCTTTTATAAACGAAACACACTTTAAAAACTCTGCATTATAAATGCACACTTGTACATACTTGACAGGTTTTATGACATTGGGGAGTCCCCAAATTGTTATCTTCGTATTGTGTATCACAAACAAAATCAACAAACACTATCAATAGTGTGTGCGCTAAAATTTTGTATAAGAGTGCTAGATTTTATAATTACTGCAGTTCTTTAAGAGATTTGGCTAGACGACGAATGCAAAAACTTTAGTTGCATTAGCGTAATTAAACGTATTTATCTAATTTTACGAGTGTAAAGTTCTAAAGTTTTTATAATGGGTCCGATTATTGATTCCGTTCCGCGGCTGCGGATAAGATTCTTTTGCGGAAGTAAATTTTGCAATTATTCATTCCGCAGCTGCGGTATCCTTCCGTTGTTGCGGTATCAACTCTACAGTTGCGGTATTGCCATATTATTGATTCCGCAATGTAGATATTTTCCTCCATTTTGCTTACGCTCAATTTTTGTGACGGGTAATTAACGGAAAGAACAAAAATGTAAGGAACTGTTTTTTAATTGTGTAATTAATTTCTTTGAATATTTTTTACTATTTTTATAGGAGCAAACGAGAAAAATTTACGAACAAAATGCAAAGGTAGATTCAATGAAAAAAATCAAGACATTGCTTGTGGCTTTAGCCAGCGCATTCCGCCAGACAAATTTTCTAACTTGCTCAATAACTCAACCAGCACTTAGAAAACGTTGATTGGGCTATGTTCACATTAAAATCCTTACCAACACTATGCTGATAGCTGCCCTCTGCAAAAAATCTCAAACAAGCGCAAAGTTTATCTTTGGCTGAAAGAGCTCCTTGACGACCCCTTTCTGAGCATGCAGATTCTACCTCAGACAAAATGTATTTAAACGCTACCTTGTTTAATCGATCATTTTTTTGGAAGCTGTAAAATTAAGCATAGCTTTCATTTAGCAGGAGTCCAGTTCACATTTCTTTATTTAAACTTACTCTCTATCATTCATCTGGAACACATCTCCAGATTTATAGCGTAAAACTCTTCTTTCCAATCGGATGTCCAAAGAATCACTGTCACTACTATACTCAAAAAAGGCAATTGTATCCAAAAATATACAATATACAAAATATTTAACACACGCATCTAAAATCACATCTAAAACTTGTTGCTTTTTTCCATCAGCTGCAACAACATTGGCTTATAATCACTTAAAACAGGGATGTTAAATTAAGTTTGCGGAAAGAGAATACCGCAGGAATGAATAATTGCAATTTTCATATCGATCGATATTTCTTTTCGTTCAATTTTCCTTTCCGCGCGGAATCAAAAATGCCACCCAATATAAATTTTACAAAAATAAACATAATTCTATCTCACACCACTCTTTTTTTTTGTTCGTGAGTTTGTTATATTTACATATGTTTATATGCTATGCTTACATGTCAACTGTTATTTGCAAATTTTTCAATAATTTCAAGATTTTTTAATTTTTGCTTCAGTAACAAAATGTCGCAAGTGTCCAATAAAAAAAAGACTCCAAAGTGGTTCGAAAAAATGTAAGCTTTTCAAAATTAAAATCAATGTCTCAAAACTGCTTAAATTCATAAGCGATAATGGCGATTAAAAAATACATTTTAAAAAAATATGAGCTTTCATGATGTTTTAAACGACTTTTTACATAAAAAAGTAAGAAGAGTTGGGATTTAACAAAAGTCAGAAATAAAGAACCTACAAGAAAAAAAAATATATCTATTTATGTCTATGTACTCTTGAGTACAAAGTAAAATATTTTTTTATTAAATGCTGAAATGTTTAAATTAATTAATTTTTTTTTACTTAATTTTCAATTCTGTACTTTTTGACACATTTTTTAAACTTTGAGAACAAATATTTTTGTTACAAACAAAATAAAAAATTTTGCTGTCCATGAAATTTAACTAATATGTATTAACTTTAAGAAACGGCATAGTAAAAATAATTTTTCATTAGCCACGACAAGTCTTTTAAATGAAGTAAAAACAACGTGAAATTTAAAAATGTTAAAAGGGCCCCGGAACTTGATTTGCCTAGGGGCCCCGACATGCTAAATCCGGCACTGAGGAGAGCCCGCTTTAAAATACATGGAGGCGCCAAGTTCAAGCTGAACCGCAATCTATCAATTAACCTGGATTGAAGCCAAGAGACCAGCATCAGACAGAACTCGATGGAGATCAGTTATTGAGGCCCTATCTTCGTTATAAGAATTCTAAAGGATTATATATATAAATAATGGTGTACTGGTCAATCATTCGCATGGAGAAATAGACACATGTTTAACACCCGCCATCTTCGAAGCAGGTCTTGAAAAGGCGGGTTTTAAATTTTTCTTTGGGGTACGATATGCAAAGGAGAAGTTGTTCCGGCCCATAAGTTTTGGGAGTGGTGAAGTGGACGAAGTTGAGATAGCTAACTCTCTGCACAAACAACAAACTGACGATCAAGGTCGTTCAAATAAATCTGCAGCACAGGCTACAGAGAACCTACGGGTGCTCCCGGAAAAAGAAGACCTTGACATTAGACTGATCTAGGAACCCTGGGTAGTTAACTCGGAGGTAAAACCATTTCCGTCCTCAACATACAATGTTCAATCGAATTTTTTCGAAATGAGTTCATTTTATTCTAATTATGGTCTAGTTTCATAATATGTTCGGTTTTTTCCAGGCGAAATCTTGTGCCTCCTGGAAAAAATCAGCAAGTGTTTTTTTGGAAATTTTGGATGAAGACAATTTTCTCGAAAACTGCTCAATCGTTTTTTTTTACAAAGTATGTCGCCGTCGTAAGCTAAAATGTTGCCTTTTGAACATGAGTTGTTGAAAGTTGGCCGGTGGTGCTGGCGTTTGCTCCGGCTAGGGCTCGCCGTGTTTGGGTGGTTCTTGCCAACCAACTGTAATCAAAACACACGACACAAAAAACCATGCCAGTCAAGAAAACAACAAAAAAAACTTTAAATAAAATATTCACATCCTCGGCCCAAGACAAGTCCTGTGTCAACTCTCTGAGTCCTACATACTCCCGAAATCCTTCTGGTTGGTGTTATTGCCAGGAAAATGCCCTCCCACTTGAGACTGACGGTCTCGCCATGACATCCCACACTAACAACCACTGGAATGTCCCATAACCACTGCAATCAATGCAACTTCCCATGTTTCTCCTTACCATATCTGAAAACCTACCACATCATGTTAAGTGAATGACAAATAGTAAATCTTCATTCAGACATTATAAAAATTATAATCATTTATTAATATTAACGATTTTTAAATTAACATTATTTTGCTACCAACTCAAAAATAATCAAAATGTAAATTATTTGAAGGTTTGCAAAACCTATTAACCCATTATTGACCACTACCAGAAGTCGTAGAAATTTATTGAATTCCTCTGAAAGGGATGTCCTAAGACTTTAATTAAGAAAAATAAATAAATATTTAGGGGTTTTAGTGTGTATCACCTTGTGTAGAAAAATTAATATACGAATTTTCAAAAGATTTTCAAAAGAGACTCCGTAAAGACTCTTTGAAACAAATGAAACACGATCGAACCATCTCAAACCGAACACATATCTTACAATATTGTTGAATAAAACGTTTAGTTTACGTTTGCTAATTGAATCACAGCTTGCAAACAGTTCACATCCATACATTAAACTAGGAATCAGATATGTCTTGTCAAGTAAAATTCGTATACTTCCAGGGGTAAAATATTGTGTTAACCAGAGGGCTCGTAACATCACATAGGTCTGCCCAACCAGTGAGTTCACATGATCGTTCCAAGTCAGTCTATTATTAAAAATTACCCCTAGGTTCCTCGCTGCCTTCACGATCTCAATCCTCTCTCCATTCATGACAATATCATCACGATCATCACGCCTAAAGATTTTAACAGTTATAATAGTGTCTGTAGCAATATACCGTAACAATTTCAACTAAAAGATGTACTAATTGTTGTATTTTTATTTACCTTAATATTTATTTTTTTTTAATTAATATAAGCAATACGTGTTTAAACTTTAAGTAAAAAATATAAAATAAAGATAAAAAATTAAAGATAAACATATGTTAAAAGTTGAAACTATGTGCACAAATTAAAAAACACAAAAAAAATTAATTTAGTTGTAACAAAAATAATATTGTTTTTTACTGTAAAAATATTATGTTAGCTCCTACTATGTATTACTCAACAGTTTTATTTACCACATTCCCATGGTAATGCAAAAAATTGTATGTTCGAAAAGAAAATACCATATTTGTCTAGGTTATTGTCTTTCTTTAAAAAGTTTTTTAAAGTATTTGTTTCCTCTCAAATTTTTGAAAACGTCATTCGTTAGCAGTGTGTATAATAACTGTTTTGTGTGTAAAAATATTAAAAAATAAAAAAATAACAATGCATGTTTTTTAAACAATTTAAACAACTATTTTAAGAAAAGGACAATTATTATAACTGTTAAATAATAATAAAAAGTAAAACCAGGATATACAACTGACGCGAAGTAAGTAAACACAAGTTTATACTGATAAAAAAAAACGTATTAAAAAAACAAGTAAGAGCGCCTTAATTGGCTGTGCCAAATCTTGTATAACCTTCACCCTGTGTCGCCAAATTTTTTTTGTGTAAAAAAAAGGCAGTCGTCTTTTTTTGCTTATATCTCAGCCGGTTATTAATAGATCTTGCCAGTTTTCAATTCCGATTTTCTCGAAAGTATTTTTAAAAGTTTGATACCACATACAACCCTGGGTGACTTATGGGAGCTACGAAAACTTAATTTCAACATACACATGGACTGACGGACATGGCTTAGCTTCCCTATCTATAAGGATCCAGAATATATATACTTTATAGGGTCGTAAATGAATATTGTAGAAATTACAAATGGAATGACAAACCTATATATGTATACCCTTGTTACATGTGTGAACAAAAAACCCAAAATTAACAATAAAATTATTTTTTTTGTGCTTTTTATTTTTTCTTTTAAAAATTTTGTCAAATTTAAATATAATACGATTTTTTTTGGACTCATTATTATTTTTTATTAAATGTCATAACAATTATTTTTCTAGGCACTCCAAATAGCATTTCGACTGCAATTTATGATTCTGACATGTAAGATGCCTTTATAAATGATCCAGGCTAAACTACCAGCT
>NDXZ01004715.1:8010-25372 GCA_003055125.1 Paykullia maculata | reverse complement strand
GACATACATACACTAATGTTCATATATGTAACAACATACGTGCTCATGTATTTACGATAAAGATGCATGAACACAATTCATTTATTTATGCATGAATTCGTAGACACCCACTATTTTTCATTTAATGCTGCATGCAGCCATTCGACTGTGGGTGTGCAAATGTCTGTGGTCGTTTACGAGGGCTGTACAAATCATAAATCTAGTTTTGTTCAAAAAAATTCTTTCATTGCTTTTGTAAAGGTTTTAAAGACAAATGTCTGACTTAAATACTAAACTTATGGTTAAACAAAAACTTTAAAATTCCCTTTTAAACCTTTTAAAAATTTGTAAAGCTATTGCTTTTATTCTCGTATTTCTGTGTAAACTTTTAAACTTATTTGCAGCTGTGTGAGTTTGTGCATATATTTTATGACCAAAGATTTTATTCAGTTTATGCCAGTAGTCATTTTGTTTATTTATTTACTTCCCCAAATATTTTCTATTTTCATTGCTTGTTGTTTTTTATGCGCATTTTCAATTTATTTTTGTGGCTAAACAATAGTTGAGTTAACTTTTTATTTACATTTACTTAAAATACATTTTGTCATTATTATTATTGTACAAACTTGTATATGTTTTTTTTTTTGATGCTAGAGCGTGTAATATTATTAAAATAAACTACAAAGTGTTACAATTTAACACTCAAAATGACTGCTGTGACTTCTGTTGTTTTTGTGTTGTTGTTTGTATGGACCGCAAAACCAACTTAAAAATTAGTTCAATTTGAAAATTATAAAATCATAACTGTGTTAAAATAGCAGACATATTCTATACATGTATTTATTATATATTTAATTGTTATACAGATACACATAAACATATACATTCATGCATATGTAGAAAACACACAATTCGTTACACTCGTCTGCGCTTGTGTGTTTTTCTGTCTTTGCTTATTTTTATGTTTATGTTAAGTTGGTTTTTGTTTAGTTCCGCAACAATTTCGTGTTTGATGGACTAAATCACAGAAAATTTCTACAAGTATTATTGACAACCAAATAAATGCGGTTTACTGGTCTACAATAAACTGATTGATAATTTCAAATTGGTTATATTTTTTACAGCAAATGAGGTTATAAACAAAAAAGTTATTTTCTGTGCTTTATTATTTTTATTTGTGTAATTAAACGTTTATTTTCTATTTCATAGTAAGTAAAAGAATACATACTGCATTAAAAAAGAGGTAAATAAATATATTTTTTTTAACCTCCGATTACTGTATAATTTTATACAAAATTCAACAATTTTTCCCTCCCTTCAAAATTTTTTATATTACATTGTTAGTCGAACATTATTTTATAAACTTGATTTTGTTCAGTGTTAAGCACACAGCCATATTCATACATTGGTTTTCAGTGTAGTCGGTCGGTAATGAGTAACATATGTTAAATACTTTATATTTTAAAAGTTGATTAAATAAGATTTATGTATTTCAATTAAGAATAATGTGTTATATTTTTTATATACATTTTTTAATAAATTAAAAAATATAAGCCAAATTGTTTTTCTTGGAAGAATTTAGCAGAAAAATAACCTATCAACAAATCTAAGTACAGATAATAAATTGAAAAAGTTTTGAAATTATTATATATATCTATATATGTGCTTATTGCAAAAACTTTTTTAATGCCCAAGTTGTTATATGGCTGTGAAATTTTTGTTTACTGTGATTTAAGTAGCAAAAGCATATAAGTCGTAGCATATAATGCTATACTGCGATACGTTTACAGTATAACAAGATATGATGGATTTTCTCAGTATTCTAAATCATTATATGGAGTCAACCTTGTGAATTTGCTAAGGATCAAGTCACTAATTTTACAACACAAAATTATTTACACTCAAAAACAAACTTACTTATTTAATCGCATTTACTTTGCAAGATCTAATAGAGGAAAAAACATCATACAATTTAGATATAGGAATTTAATATCTGAGTGGCAGTTCTTTATTAATACTAATTGGCTGTGGAACTCACTACCAAACCCTCTGCAAGCTACAAGCAACGTTTTACAATTCAAAAATAAATTATGTTCAAGTTTTTAAATTGGTCTTTACACGTTAAAGTTATTTTTTTTATTATTTGTAATAACTGTATTTATTTTCTTAATTATAAACATTTAACTTATATGATTATTTTGCTTATAAGAACACTGTAATTTAAAAGATAAATTTCTTGTTGTATACGATATTTCAATAAAAAAATAAATAAATAAATGAATAAATAAATACCCGCCTTCTGCAAAGCATTTTAACAATTTTTTGATAAAGGTAAACAATTACTAGTTCCAAGGTTCAACAAGCTTCTTAAACTGAACAACAAATTTTTTTGAAGTTAATGTTTGAAAATTTTTTTCTGTTTTTTTGGAATTTCATTCAACTTTTTAAGCGCTTTTATATTGGCAATCTTCTTTTTAATATTAAAGCATTTGCAAGACAAAAATATTTAGAAAAATCTTAAAAATTTTACTTAGTTTTTTGTAAAGAAAAAAAAAAAAAACTTAAAAATTTGTTTCAATTTAAAATATGCATTGTTGATGTGATGTTTTGTTGTTGTTGTGCATTTTTTTTTTGTTGTCAACTAACATGCATACATACGAGTATAAACTAATATTGACATGTGTGTATGAGAAAAGATTTACACTAAAATACACTTGTCACTACTGCGATTTGCAATAACGCATCACATCGACAAGATGTTATGTTCGTACGAAAATTATAGCATTTTTGCGTAGAAATTGTGTTTTTGCAATATGCGAATAAAAGAGGTTTATAATGCTTCTGTTATATGTGTATATAGATACAAATAGATGTATATGTTAGTATGTATGTGTACAATAGAACATAGAATTCCAATCAAAAAGATAATGTTAGAAAATACTTACTCATACATATTATTTTTAGCATACACAAACACAAACAAGCACAAACATTAAAGTTTAAACACATTTCACTTGTTCGTATGTACGTGTTCTGTGCACGCAAAATTCATACAATACACACTTTACGTAAATGCATAAATGCTCACTTGCCATGTAACATAACTCATTTTATAAAGTAATGCATGCCTGCATACATAAGCTGCATACAAACACATGTATGATAATTCAGGGATTTACTCAAAAGTGTTTTAAACACAGTTGAAGCTAAATAATGCATTATTTCTCATCTTTTTAATGTACATTTTTTTAATTAATACTTTGAATTTTGTATGTTATTATACATTAGACATTGCAAACATAATTGTATAAAATATTCGTAGGGTTACCAAGCCGAATGACGGCATCTTGTTTTGAAACTACTTTTCAGTATCCAGTTAAAAACACTTGTTAAATACGCCTTTGTAAAAATTTTGTTCACGCAGGAAGCACATTGATTAACACATTTTTTATCAAGGATTTGTTAGGCCAAGAAGTTAATGCAGTCCATTCATTATGAAGTGATATTTCGTATCCAGACCCATTGCTACCCAAGCAACACAGTCTTACTTTTGAACGACTGTAATAGTCAGATTTGGTAGAAAATCTTTTTAGTTTCAGTCATTTCGGTCACATGTAAACCACTTTTGATGTATTTCTGGTCGCTAGATATATATGATAAAAAAAAGGAAATGATTAATATTAAAAAAAAATATATATATTTTTATGCAATTTAAGACGTTTTATAAATGGAAATGGTATATTTTTCCAAAACTCTAAAATTTTTGATGGCGCGTTGAAATTTTTCGAATTAGAACATCGACTTTTATCAGTAAAATTTGAAGCGTTGCCATTTCAACGATTAGTAGTTCTGCATTTACCATAAATTTTAATTGTAAAACACTATCACATTCATGTTTGCAAAAAGAAAATGAAAAAAAGATCCGACAAGTTTTAAAATAATATCAGTCGCTTGAGATAAATTAATTTTATTTTTTATTTATATTAAGCCGACCAACATTAAAATAAATTCAAACATCTAAATGGAAACAAAATACAATAGAATTCCTTTGGTCGTTATTGGTACACTGTTGGCCGTAAAAGTGGCGGTCGGTAAAGTACGGGATTCCTATTCCCAAAAATGGTTTAATTGCGTCGGCCGGAGGCGATTGTTAATTTTGTACAAAAAAAAGTTGTATTTTTATATCAAAAAAATTTTTTTTTATTTTTGTCTATATGCCTATTGATTAACATTTTGCGTGTCTTTAATCGTTAAAGTTTTGTTTAAATTTTGAATTCTATGTAAGCAAAAAACTCCTAAGAAAGAATATTATAAAATTTAAGCTACCAATTCTTTTAATTATAAATGAACGATATTTATTTATAGATAAAAAATTCATTTTTAGATCTGACAAATTGTATGCTATACCCGTAAACACAATTAGGAAATATACTTTAAAAGTGGTAAGTTTTTAAACCAACCTATAGGAAAACTTCATTTAAGTTTTCCGCAAAAAAAAGGATTCCAGTTCAGTTTCGGAATTGATTTGTAAAACAAATTCGTGAAAAGACAAAATAATCTGTTTACGTTCTAGGTCAAAAAATAATGATTAATGTAACGTCAACCTTCCAGAGACAATTGAGGTCTTGAAACACAAAATCGAAGCTGCCTCTCACAAAATTTAAGCCGAAACAATCAAAAGGTTAATTGGATGGGGTACTGTATTATTGGCCTTTTGAATGATATTGTGTTTCATTCTTATATGTCAAGGTTTAACATTTTTTACTAAATAAGTTTTTTAAATAAATCTTTATTAATTTTTTGTATTAAAGAAATATGATATTAATAGTCATAGTGTCATAAATTTAGCCGCTTTTTATTACCCCCTCTCTTTTCGGCTGCCTTTTTGTAAAGTCAAAAACTCTCATAGTTATGTGAATACTAAAGACAGATATATATAACTTTCGTTTTCTTGATAATTATTTATTAAGTTGACTTTTTGTTATGCTTTCCTATTAGAAGCTTCATATTTGTTTATATGTGTATGTAAATGAAAATTTTGAAGTAAGCCAGTCAAGTCATCATGTAGCAAAAGTTATCCACACAGCAAATGCATATATGTACATATGTGTGTATGTATGAATATTAAAAAACATACAGCGTATCTTTGTGTGTGCTTTTGCACTTTATGATAAAAGTCTTCGAAAAAATCCTTATAACTGCAAATGCTTATATACTTGTATATTTGCGTGTAACTATCACACATATATAGGCTTATATATATTTGCGTTTTGCGTCTGTGTACTTAGAGATGATGTTATTGTCATATGTCAGGATGTTACTGTGTCAGTAGAGTGTATTTAAACAAATTATTTATGTAAATATCTACGAAATATGAAATATTCCAACAGAGAGAAAATCCAAAAGAGAAATAGTTTTTTTCTTTTCTTATGTGTTACAAATAATAAACAGCTTTTAGTTAAAATAATATTCTAATGCGACAAATGTGCAAGTGTATGTTCTACTATATCCCAAAGAAATTGCATAAATTCCCATTATAAAAGTAGTATTAGTTTTGTTAAAGAAATGTTAAAATATAGGCTTTTAGATTAAAAGTTTAAGTCTATAAATTGAAATAGAAAATATTTATATGCTTATTCACTAAATTTTTTTTAAGACAATATTTTACATGATAATTAAACTTGAAAATGTTTCTTGTTGCATTATGATCCCTTAATTTGTATCCATAAATAAGACTATTAAAGTGTTTGCGAAAATAAAATTTTACAGAAACCAGACACAGTATCTCTTTACAGTCGACTCTTAAGCTAAACAGTATATCACATTATCTTATATAAGGCTGCATGGGTACGTTGTGGATTTCAAAGCGTATGAAGTAGCAGTCCAATTTTGAACTAGCTTTTTTTTATCAAAGAGGCACATTCAAAGAAGAATGGTTTTATTTGCATATGCAATTACCGAATATGGACAGAGACCAATTATCATGACAATGTATCTGAAAAAAAAATTTTTTTGATCTTAGAATTGTTTGAAGTGCTTAAATGTAAGAAGCCCTTTAATGTAAGAAGCCCCTATTTTATATGATCTGTGTAGTACATCAAGAAAACAAATAAATTAAATTTTTTTATAATATCAATTTCACTGCAAAACTTTTTCTATTTGAACCCCTTTTTAATATTTATTAGAAAATTTATTTTGATTGAAATGCACAGAAGTTTGGGTAATTTGGCATTTATTAAATTTTATAATTTTTTTTTATTTTTATCACTTTCTAAACTTAAAAAGAAACTTTTATTTGTGCCAATCTAAACTAATTTTAAAAGGTAACAGCAATATGTATACATCTGTGCAAAAAACCAAAAAAAATTAAATATTTGCTTTGTATGCACAAATTAAAATGTTTACCAACAACATTTAGTGTTTAATTTTAAGACCACATCTGTGCTAAAGTTTTTGCTTTGGACACCTATGTGCTGCTCATATTTACATTCAACAACCGGAAGTAGGCTAAACAGATTTCGCAATTTTAAATATAGTTTTTTGTTGTTGTTGCTTTGTATATAAAAGAAAAGCTGAGCTAAACATATCATATACAAATTTGCTGAGTTTTTATATGTTTAGTAATCATGTGCAAAATGCATTATAACAATAACAAAAAGATAAAAACTTTAACCCAAAAATTTTTGTTTTTCATATATCAGATTTAGTCGTATAAGTAATAAAGTAAATATAAGGTCAATGGATAAAGTATAAAGTATACGCCTCCAAATAGCTTTAAGTGAATATGTTGCACTAATTTATAAAACTCGCTGATATGTTCAATACTTTACCTGTTTATATGGTCAATACTAACCCATGGTTCCAGTTTAAAGTTTAATTCCATATATATATATATAATATGCCATACACAAAACAAAACTCTTAGAAAATAAAACCATCTAAAGAAACAATAGCAACGAAAACAAAACTTTTTTTTAGTAATTTCTTGTGGACACTTGCTGCTTTAGTGCCTTTTTTGCACAGTTGGCCTAAAATATTTAGGTCATAACTAATTGTTTGACCTTTTTTTATATTTTTCCTTTCTTTATTTGTATATCTTTCTAACGTCTTTTTCCTGCTATTGTGTTCATGCAGGGATATTGTTTTTGTCATTACTCTTGTTGTTGAAACTAAAGCAAAATGTGCAATTCAAAACACAACACAATTTCTTTCTTATAACAGTTACATAAATATTTTGCGATATATTGTAAAAAATGACTGAAACAACGTCTGCCTTGCTGCCATATTCAAAGCGTTTTTGCTTTTGCCTAAAGGGTGGTGAAGTAATATAACAAAACATTTTGGGTTTTTAATTTCAACAGACTTTAGAAATCAATAAGATTTTAGTAATTTGTATTTTTTTATTTTTTTTTATTTAATGATATTTTTTATCTTAAATTTCGTTTTATTTATAAGTTGTTAACAAGTTTCTTAAAGAGTTCACCACAACTTTTAAAAATTTTTTACTCTTCAAAATTTATAAAATAAAATATAGACTTGCACAATTCACATTACTAATGTGAGTTCATATCAGGCTTGTAATTCTAGCACTTTTAATGCTAGAAAACCTTTTTTTTAAATTAACATCCTTGTTTATATTTTATCGCATGAAGTGAGTAACAAAGTGTATGTGAGTGCGAAAAGCGAAAGAAATAAAGAGAGCATGGACCAGATATTGAATACTCAAGCTTTTGGTCTTCGTTCTTTGTGTTTTTACATATTTTTCTTCATACCATTGCATAAAAAATATAGTTAAGTATACAAAGACATTATTTTTTCTTTTAAACATACTAATACATATGTATGTAAACATAAGTATACGTGTATAAGTCTGTCTTTATAATGGATTTTTGTTTGTCCATCCTTGAGTTTGCGGCTTTTAACCGCAAAATATTTTTATACTTTATACCTATACTAACAACGATGTATGTATGTCTGTATGTATTTTTGCATATGAGTATGTATTAAATTCTTTGTAAATGCCTGCATATATGTACGTGTATTTGTGTTAAAGAATATGTGGAACTTTAACTACTCTTGTGTAACCCTTGGCATATAATGCTCATACATTTAGACAAACCGACACATAAACTTCATTTTTTCCAAAACATACACAAACACATACTGTCGTTTAAATAGACACACATGTGTACATATGTATATGTTTGTATGTGGCCTACTGTCATAGAAGTAGAAAAGCATTGTTTAGTTTTAACATTTATGTGTTGACATTAACGCGAGTTTATGCATGTCAAGTATACTTAATTTACTAAATTAGATATATGTATGTATGAATGTCTGTTTATGTATAAAAATAAAGAAGTGACTGAATGTTTGATTCATGTGTGTGTGTATACACGTTATGTACAAATGCTTGTGCCTTTAGCTGGACCTTTGTGTGGCATGTTAAAGTCCTTTTCGACGTATGTTGAGCTGTGGAATTTGTTTTGGAATTTTATTCTATGTTCTTCTTATTGATTATAATATTTGACTTATTTAATTGCTTTTGATCAAGAGCATTCTGTATTATATCCTTATTAAATACAACCTATCAAATTAATCAGCTCTGGGGGAATATAAAAGGATAAGGAGTGAGTTAAACTGTAAATACAGCAACTCAAGTTAATTCAAAGTTAAAAAAAAATTATTGAAAATTAATACTTCGTAACACTAGTTTATTAAAATTAAAAAATAAGGCAAAAGTATAAGCTTAAATTAACAGCAAATTAAAAAAAATTAACAT
Organism: Paykullia maculata; assembly: GCA_003055125.1. Taxonomy (NCBI): domain Eukaryota; kingdom Metazoa; phylum Arthropoda; class Insecta; order Diptera; family Rhinophoridae; genus Paykullia; species Paykullia maculata. The sequence continues at coordinate 16,611 of NDXZ01004715.1, read as the reverse complement.
TATCTATACAAAAATTATAAGAATTTTGTTTTGTTCCAAAAGACGGTCTTATTGTCTTTAAATTTAAATGCTTAAAATATAATTCATTTAAAATGTTTACGTTTCTAAAACAGAAGTTTTTAAAACTTGTTTACTTATTTAACTTTTCTTAATTAGTTAAAATCTTTTTAGTGTTTCGCACACCGTTAACTAATTAAAATTTTCTTTAAAAAAAATGAATAAAAAAATTTGCAATATATTTGTCCCCTTTTTTGCATATTTTTGTTGTAAAAAAATATAAGCAAACAAAAAATTTCGATGTTTGTGAAATTAAATTTCTACTGACGGAGTCAAGCAACCAACGCTATGGTGATGAAAAATCAACACATCCACTATCACCACCAATAAAGTGAGACAGAAATACAACAAATACAAGTTTGGGTTTTACAACAACCGGCAGCTGTTTTTAATTCAATTATGCAAATTACCAGCTATAGTTGTAGCTGAGAGACAAATAAACACACCAACAAGAGCACCCGCAAATTGTCTCTGAGAAGAGGTGAAAAATATATTTAATGAAAGATAAAAATTGTATTGCAAAATAAGAAGAAGAAAAAAAACCTTAATGAGAAAAAAACAAATGTAGAGGAAAAGAGTTGAAGCCAAAGTTTGACTTCATATAACATTTATTTTAATTTGCCAAGCAAACAGTTTGAAATGATTATGCATTAAGAGCAAACAAACAAAAAATTAAGACAATACCATGGAATCACTTACATATAAAAAACTGGTTTCTTTTACCTCCAACTTCTAATATTACTGTTCAACGTTATTTGACTATAACCATTGCAGTGCTTAAATTTTGACAAACCTTCATTCTATGTTATCATTTGAACTTTGTAGTGGTTTTTTTTCTACCCTTGATGTGCTGAATGGTTATGGTCATAGAGATGATGTAGATTTTATTATTGATACTTTTTCTATACTTTTAACTAAACTGTAACTAGATCGTGTTTGTACACAATTTTTTTTCAGTTTTGAAAGTTGTTGATAAAAACGATCACTGATAAAATATCAAACAATTATTTTAATAATTTTTTTTCATATCAATAACATAAATAAATAAAGACATTGAAGAAATACACACAAACATAATTAATAATCACAGCCTTCTTATGTTACGTGCTGGTAACAACCACATCAAAAATGATGACACTTTGGCCACAGATGAAATGAGGAAACGGTGTAATTTTTTTTTAATTTTTTTGTTATTTAAATAACAAATTTGCCTTTCTTAGTATTATATTTAACATTTTGGCAAATAAGTAAAAACATAACATTTATACTGAGAACTATTATAATTCCTTGTATGTGTTTAAGAATAACTTTAAAAAAATGTACAATATCATCAAATTAATTACAAATAAATATTAAAATATTTGTTTTATACAAAACAATACAAACAATTTTTTTGAACCAGCAATGCGCTCTGGGCTCAGCTTTAAATTTATAATGATGTTGCTGACAATAAAAAAAATTCTAAAAATGTTGCAGAAAATTGCTATTCAAGTTTGCATTTCTTATTTGGTTGTGTAATAAAGTATAGAACTTAATATACATATATAGAAAATGTTGCAATTCTGGCTCAATAACATCATTAACAAGATCTTTGGAAAGGTGACTTTTTCCGTTAATTATAGGTTTTTGAAAACATTTGTAAATACAATGTTTACTTTTAGCTAAAATAAAAAATTTAATAACTTTACTTTTAGAAAGTTTTGGGAAAAATCCTGTGACTAAAACAAATACCCCTAAAAATTCTTATAAAAAAGACATTTATCGTTAAGATCCTGAATTTTACAAAGTTTCTATGAATTTCTCTATTGACAGAAAAATAATGTTTAAATTACTAAAAATATCCTAGACTCTCTCTATTTAGTAAGCAGTTTTTTGCAGCTCTTATTTTCTTAAATGTTTTAGAAAACTTTTTTTAGAAAAGTTTGCAATACTTTTTACTAAATGACTCGATGAAGAAAAATTCCACAATCTTCATTTTTTAGCCTTTAAACAATTAACAGCTGTCAAACATTTGCACGGTGTTTGTTTTGCGCTTATAGAAAACATTGTAGTTTTTTTACGTTTTTCCTAAGATTGTATTAATATACAATACAGCATCCTTCTACATATTTATTCAAATATACATATTTAATTCTGTGGCGATCAAAGGCAAATTGAAACCTTGCAGTTGTCATTATAGTCATTTAGGTAAAAAATAAGCATAATTGAGTTTCCCGTAGCGGTGTTAATGATAACGTACCTTACACGAGCTATAAACTTCCTTCTATTTTTCTCACTTCTCTTGTATAAGCACAAATCAACATAATACAATGAAACGTATACAGTACAGCACAAACGCCCTCTATTTAATTACGAATGATAGACAAAAACAAAAAAAAATAAGGGAAAAAGAAAGCAGACTGTGGTGTTGTATAGATGTAAAGGAAATCAAAGCATTTATATAAAATACCAGATACAAGATAAAAGTTGTTAGAGATTTAAAACAGGGGAAGCCAAAAGTAGAAATACTTTTGAATGATAGTGTATTAGTATAAGACTTAAATGTATTGGTGTTTTTCATATTATATTTTTGTTGTTAATTTTTATATATTTTCTTATTATTCCTCTAAATTAAATTTTCATACACATTTTACCCTTTAAGTCTTTAACTCATTTAAAAATTCCTAATGATTGAGGTGGTTATTATTTGGCTATGTCGAATCTCAAATATGCTTGTCCAATTCATAATTGATTACAGAGCATGCATACATATGTGTACATATATCGACAACCTTTTAAATTGTTTTTAGAATGCAGTTTCGTTGCTTAAAAATTGTATTTTCTTAAAAAAAATTTTCGGTAACAACAAAAATTGTTGTTATTGATTCCTTTGTTTTGAGATTTAACATATCAAAATTCTTACAGGATAACTGAAGTTAAGTTTCTAAAAGCAGGTCTTTAGGTCTTCTTTTTTGTTATATTATATTTTGTAACATATTTTACCTAATATGCGACCTTAAGGGTATATCCTATACACATATGACATAAAATGTATGTCTAAGTAAAAGTTTTTGTTATATACTTTCCGTTAATGGGATATTTCACCAACATATCGATACAAAAAATGGGTTTATAGGTCCTTGTGATATAAGAAATAGGTTCTTGACATATAGACAAACTGATCAGTATCGCAAAGTTGTTTCCTCTATAAAAATATTAAAAAGTGAAGTAAAAGCGACGGTAAAGTAAAAATTATATTGTTGGAAACATTTTTAATCAAAATTACCTCTTACTTTTTATACTCGCGATTAAACTCTAGGAAAAAAAAAATAGTTAAATATCATGTATATTTTTTCGATTGGACAAATAAATATTTCCAGACTGTTGAATATTTTTAAGATCAACAACCATACATATACATTTTAAATTAATAATATGTAACCGAAAAAAAAGATTAAGTAATTAATAGGATGGTCAAATAGAATTTTATTAAAAATGTTATGTTTTTTTTAATAAGCAAAAGATAGAACTCAGTCAAAAATAAAGTTACCTTAAATTTAGTTTGCCAATTTATGGATTCAAAATTGCCAGAGCTTCAATATTAAAATATATAAAATAATCTCTTTTATATTTCACTGGCAATCTAACATAGTATATACTTTTCACCATAAAGCGTTTAGTGTTAAATTTATCTTTAGATTTTTAACACCTTCCACTATTACGTTATAATGAAATTAAAAGTTTCCCGCTGTGATTCGTTTGCACAGTCACTCAATCGTTGAAGTTTTTTTTCCTGTTGACTTACTTCTTCTTATTCAGTCATCTTTTGTGCTTAAAAGTCCTTTGTTATTTGTTGTCAATGTTGTCCGTTAGGGTGTTGTAGTTTCAAAGCATTAAAGCATAATAAATACTTATACAATGTCTATGAGTGGGAGTGTGTGCGTTTGTGGGTTTGCCAGTGAAGTGTTTCAGTTGGCCGCTGACTAAACATCATTAACTTGAGCTGATTTAATTTTATCACTCTATCACTTTCGTTATTAATACAAAACTTTCACTGAGTTTTGTTTTGTTTTAATCAATTGCAACTTGGATTTGATGGTGCTTGATATTGTTTTTGTTGTTTTTGTTGTTTTTCGAATATTCTTCTCTTAGATTTGTTTTAGTTTTTATTACATTTAGTTTGATTTTAAGTGTGATTTTATCTGCGTTGATTTGATTTTTTTTTACTTTTACTTTTAGCAATTAACAGTTATTTAGTCTTAATATATATTGTAGAAATAAAATTGGATTGTTATTGAAGCTACAATAGAAAATATAGTAAATATATTTTAATGACATTGAAGAGTAAAATTTTGTTTGAATGGGTAACAATTTTTATAAACTCTTTTAACGCTTTCGTAAGCAACATTAGAAATTATTCAAATAAAATCCAGCAGGGTTTTTATACTTCTTCCTAGTCATTTTATGATAATATTTACATATGTTTGTCAGTTTGTGAAAAAACCTTTCTGATAATAAAATTGTTAGTGCAAATAAATAAGTCTAAAGTTTATTATTGTAATAATTTATAGTAGAATATATGTAAAAACTTTAAAAATATATTTAATTCAAAAAGATTATTTTTTAGAAAAATTTGGCATTTTATCGTTTTTATACATTTTTGAATAAGTTTTTATGTTCTGGACATTTACCAATAGATAATGAATAATATTTTTCTAACATTTTATTTTATTATTAAAAAAATATTTGATTTTAGAAAGAAATAATACAAGACCCCGTTTTCTGTTTTTTTTTTAAACGTAAAAGAAATATAAGGATTTAAGGACCTGATATCTATAAGTTTTAAGCAAGAAATATATCAAAGAAAATTGTTAAGGCTGACTTATTATATTAGTTGTTAAAGAAAAACAGTTTCCAACATAAGTTTTAGAAGCTAAAATTTTTTAAAAAATTCAGATACAAATTAAAAATCTTGGCATGAAAAATTCACAAATTAGACCTTTCTTCTCGATAAAAGAAAAATCAGCTTAAAATATTGCACATCAAGTAAATATTCTTTTAAATTTTACTAATAAAAAAATCACCCACAACACGTTCAAAAAAATATTTCCATTAAGGACTTATTTTATACTATTGCTTTAAATCCGATTACTCTCACCATACTTTAGAAACATTTAAGTTAAAAACAATAATTTCTATAAAAGAAACCATCAATAAATGCTCTCTTTATTCATATTTCCTTTGCTTTGATCGAAATGATTACATTATCTTAAGATAAAATATATTAAAAATCTTTATCACAGGCCGCTTGTCAGAAAAAGAGTTAAATATAAAAATAAAAGCGAAAAACACTAAAGAAATCTGTTCTGATAATGAACACAAAAGATGAATCCGAAGATTAATTTACTTGCATGAAACGACTTTTATTTTCATTAATATTTTCTCTCCTTATGATGTTGAATTATATAAGTCATTTATGAAACATACACACACACATGCGTCCATTAAGCCGCAAAAAATTTAAAATAATTAAATGAATAAACAATTACAACAAGAAACTTAAGCTTGAAAAATGTTTGAAAGATTCAATATGTGAATAATATAATATTGGCAAAGTTGTTTCAAATATTCCCAACTTTAATGCAAAAGTTTCTTGAAATTTATTTTGAGCTTTTTATTATACAAAATTTTTCATAAAATTTTCCGTTATAGAATATTTAAAAAAATAATCTATTTGTTATAGGTTATAAATATTTGCTTCCTTAAAAAGAAAAGAAAATAAAATTTTTCACACATTCCATGTTAGCATGCGTTTTTTAAATTATCATTGCAAAAGAGTATTCCTTTTCCATAAATGTTTTTAAAAATGTTTATCAAAATTTTTTTAAACAGATTCTTTTTGTGGAATAATTTTGTACAGTTTTTTGTTAAACAACAAAATATTTTTTATTGGAAGGTAAATTTAATAATTTATTTCTTCTAAAAGTCTATGTATGAGATTTTCCGCCAAATTTTCTTTATTAAAGAATTTTTGTTAATTGTTGTTAAGTTGTTAATTAAAATATATTTTCATGAATTCTCTGTTTTTGTTTTGTCGTTTTAGAGAAAATTCACGTTTTACTTTCTCTGAAAATCTTTTTTTTATAATTTTTCAATTCTTTATTTATATATAAGTTTCAGTTAAGGTAAACGCTTAAAATTATTGAAATTTTTAAATAAATTTAATTTCCGGAAACAATTAAAAAACTCTGTTGCATACATATTATGTAAAAAGAGCTTAAAAATCTCTGAGATTCTTTCATACACTGACTGATTTTCTCTTACATGCCTTTACTCTACATGCATTTATTATGCTCAATTTGTAATTTCCATCAATTCTTTAGAACTAAAAAAGAGTAAAAAAAAAATAAACAAACAAAATAAAACTGAACCATTGCCTCTCCTGCCTTCTACATACTTATTTGTTTTAAACAAATATAAAATAAATTCGACAAACAGCAGGATAAGAAATTGTTTGTGAAAGTGGACAAAATAAATATGAAGCTGACTGAACAAAATTGCAATCGCCTGCCAGGGGGTCTCTTGGCAATCGCGATGTAGATGGATGAATATAAAAATTATGGTTTTTTTTTATTAATTTTCCTTTTTTGATGCACAGTGGGTTTTATATTTTGGTTTTGGTTTATTTTTGTCGGTAGTTGGGCAGCAATTAAAGAATTCATTGCCGATATGACCAGAGAAAGTGTTTGTAACCAAAAATTAATGGAAGATTTTCATGTTTTTATTAAATTTAGTTTGACTTACTTTTATTCGAATTTTTTTTTTTACTTTCTGCCCACTATACTCTTATAGTTTTTAAAATTGTTTTTGCTGCTAAAGCAACTACAGCTATTTGTTAGCAACGTGCAGAAATGTGAAAATCATAAAAACATATTAAAGTATATCACACATTTTAACTTGTAGACAAAATTTACACATACAAACAAACAAACAAACATTAAAGACATAAAACTAAATTAAAACTCTGACTGCTAAAAGTTGCAGCACGTACATTTATATACAAAAGAATGTTGCACAATTGCCATTTTGCACGAAATAACGGCAAAGAAAAAACAGCAGAAAAGTGTATACGAAAAAAAAATTAAATAATAATATTGTGAAAATTTGTAATGAGCCTTTTAAATTATATATTTAACTGTTGATGCTGCCGATTTCAAAATATGTTGATATATTTTTTTTTTATGAAACACATGTGTTGCAAGCTGCATAAACCAAACTCACTCTCATACCCAAACGAATGAACAGGCGACTAAATATTTAAGCTTTTATGTACAACATGTTTATGTATATAATTAACATAAATATATGTATATATGCGTTATCAATCTTGTAGTTGTTTGTTTCATATTGTCTGAAAAACTATAGCAACAATGACTGCACAAAAAACAAGTTTAAAAATATCTGTGATTTTCTTTCTTTTTAACCGTAAATGCATACACACATACGTGTAAACAGATTTTCATTTTCGCATGTATGTACGTATAAGTATATGCGAATTATTAGCATCCTCAGTATTTCCGAAAAAAAAGAATGGCAAAAATATGTTGCTCTTCTGTACATACGCTATGCAGATAATTTGTAATTTGTTTATTAAATATAATTACAATATTTTTTTATGCAACATTCAGGTGCAAAATCAAGGAGAAATGCAAAAATATATTAAATCTAACGAAATAAAACTACGTAAAAAACGACTTAAATATTTTTGGTGTCCCATAGCCTCTAGTAGCAAATACATAAACAACATTTTAACATATCTTTAAAATTGCAACATTATGCAACTAAAAAGACGTTGTTAATATGCTGAAAAACTGCAGATAATATAAAATGTATGTCAATATCGTGTTGGTTATCCTACAAGCTATATGTTGTTAAAGTTGCTTGTAACACAAATACACAGTATCTGCTGTACTCGGCCTTAAAAATAATATGCATTATTGAACTCAAAACTAATCGAATCACAGGCAATTTTTGACCTCAAGGTGACTACTAACTAATATGTGAACATACTTAAGAAAATTCTGGTCCCCTTTTAAATAGAATGTGAAGGATAATAAGATTTGGCAGAGCAAAGGCTTAATTGTGAGAACAGTTTAAACTAAGTTTTAATATGTTTATTATTTACCTACAGACTTGAAACTTTACATACCATTCTAAAATATTGTTAGCTATAATTAGTTTATACACTTATTTTAAAACTGATGAAAATGCGAATAAAATCATAGTTATAAAGACATTTGGTTGTGCACATCACATTCGTAACAGATGGGTCTGGCTGGACCCATATATATTTTTTTATGAAAAAAGCAAAGTTAGGAATGTCATCCTTTTTATCGAAATCGTTTAAGTTGCCTCTTTTGTCTAAAATTATTTATGTGGTCTGCCCGTAGCTATTGAAAAGTTTAAAGTATATGTAACAAACAAAATAATAATATAATGAATTTTTATTGTGTATTCGTAGCTTTCATATAATATGAAATGCATGAACTAAGAAGTGGTCATAAA
>NDXZ01004708.1:0-10402 GCA_003055125.1 Paykullia maculata | reverse complement strand
GTATAAAAAGGAATTAAGGATCCTTTTGTAGCAACAGTCTTTAAAATCTTTTTAAAGTTAAACAACAATAAACGTTAAAAAAATCCTAAATTGTAACAAAATGTTATCAAGTGAATTTAACGAACAATTTTATTTTACCTGCTTTCCTCCACAAGAGGAAAAACCAATTGTCCGGCTTAATTGTAATATGAGTAGTACAAACCTCTCGGATAATAGTAGTTTGGAGGAACAGTCAAGTCCTTTAAACGATCACATGGACTTTACTTTTTATAATCTGGACTTTCAAGCCAATGACTCAATGTCCGATTCTAATCACAGTAATGAATTTGGTATTGAAGCAACAGAGACATATATATCAACATCAACCTATGAATTGGAGCAATTCTACAATACCTACCAGCACACTCCGAAATATTGTTATCCCTCAATCACATCGGCTGCAGCCATCGATAATGGCAAGACCCACTTCAATCACTCGTACCTCTCATCAAAGGCCTTAAAACGCATACAACCTTGCTTAAAGATAACTTCAGTCAACACCACAAACTCCAAGTCTTCTACAACAAATAATTCGTGTTCTCAAGAAGTTTTACGTAAACGGCGCTTAGCAGCTAATGCACGAGAACGTCGCCGTATGAATAGTTTAAATGATGCTTTTGATAAGTTACGCGATGTGGTTCCATCTTTGGGCCATGACCGCCGTCTATCCAAATATGAAACTTTACAAATGGCTCAGGCGTATATTGGCGATTTAATAAAGTTGCTGACGAGGGACTATTAAAGGTTTTATAGATTATCTTGTAAATATGTATGTACATATGTATGTGTAAATATTTATTTTAATTTAAGTGTTATTTTAGGTTAATATGTAAAAAAATATTGTTTGTATATTAATAAACATTTTTGTTTTTAAAAATATATTATTGAAAATTTAAGCAAAAAACTTAAGTCTAGAAGCATTTATTTATACAAGGTTAAGGACAAACAAACAAATATTTCTAACAGTAATTAATTTCATTGTTATTTGACTAACTGTAAAAATTAATGAAATGCTCTGACTAACTTTGAAACTATTAAAGTGCTAATTTCAAATTTATTTGTTCTTATAATGAATAAAAATATTTAAAATAAACCATGTTTTTATTTTATCTTCCAGTAGAATGCAAATTGCATTATATCTTTTCCGATTTATAATATTGTACGTCAGGCGATTTAAGGTGTGTTTTTATTCAATTTGGGGTAATGTATTGCAATAATCAATCGTTTTCAATTACGGGATGACCACGAACAAGCCACCGTATCTGCTAGGAAAGCCAGAACCGCTTCAGTACTGCTATCACAATGGACGAATCTGTCTGTCCCTTAGGGTCCACCATATGTCCTTAAATTTTGGGGTAATGTAAAGAAATCATATGTTGATAGACTAAGGCGGTGGGGCTTGGGCTATTATCCTGGATAAATATATACATACGTAGTTAAGATTATACTATTTTTGTGATTGTCTATATTGTTTATGGTCTATGGTATTATCAATTACGAGCTACGTTTAATTGCCCCCTATATTGATCATTGGAATAAAACACAGCCGAATTATTTGTAGATATGGTGCCAGTCTTCCTAGATGAAATTACTTATGTATACAGTAGATTTACACAATATAAAAGAGTAACGTTTTTGACTGACTTATTCTTCATTTTACAGCCCAAACGTATAAAACTAAAGACATAGCGATTCAATTGTAGGTTCTCCCAAAGTAAATATCAACTTAGACGGGTTTTATAAAAACTACCTAGATTCTGGTAATTATAGTTTAACTTATTTATGTGAATATATATGTAAAAATAAAATAAATTATTTAAGTTTTTTAACATCTCTATTTAAAAAAAAAATACAAATATGTACATGCATATATTTTTTACGCCAAAATTAGATATAAGGTATGGCATAGCGTTGCGGATAATTAGCACAGTACAATTTTTTTTGTGTGCCTGGAAGGTAGGCAAATATGTATGTATATGAAGCTTTTGAAAAGTGATTTGTCCTAAAAGCCAGACAGCTGTACTAATCATGCTTTATATCTTGTTTACTTTTCTCTTTAATTTTTTATAAGTAATAGAAAGTATTTCCGTTTATTTAAAGCTGAGACTAAAAGAAAACACACAATTTAGTAAGTGTTAAATATTTAGAGGATGTATGCATGTATGTATGTTAAAATTAAATGTTTGCGGTTATATAAGAAGTAAGTATGTGGTTTATTAAACTTCACCCGAAAATGTTTATACTGACCCACATTTAATAATAAATTTTACATGCGATATAGGTATAAAACTCTTTCATTAAAAAAGACAACATGTAAGTATATTTCTTATGTTTATATTCTTGCTATCATTTTCTTTTTAGTTAAAAAAATTATCAAAAAGAATTTTATTTTGGAAAAAAGGATAATTAAAAAAAAAGTGTGACCAGCATGACACCCTTAATTATACAATTTTATTAGACTATTATCTAAAAAATATCTCTAGCGCGAGCGTTTAATTTTTAAGAGTTGAATAGGCGTTAAATATGATTATTTGATTTTTATATAAGAGTTTTGGCCGACATATGGATAAGTATCAAATGTTACCTAATTACAACACTTATTTGTATGTACTACAAATGCTTTACTGAAGTTACATGTATATCATATACAGACATTCATATGTATGTATATATTTCAATTAAAAAATAATCAATATACATCAGTGACACTAATGTCCTTTTTGTACTTGCAGTTATCCTACCGTTTTTCACTTTAACGACTTCTGGTTAAAAAAGAAAAGTGTTAAGTGTTTAACAGGTAGACTTGACAAAATTCTTTTACAAATATTTATCTTTTATATGTCTCTAAGACTATTTTGTTATACCTAAACGGAACGTGTATCGCAAACTGTCATCACATAAATATTAAAGACCAAACTATTATGTGACATTTATGACTTCTTTTGAAAATGAAAACAAACAGAAACAAACAAAACAAATATTATCTTGATGAGGTCGGTTCATGTTGTTTCATTGTTTTCTAATTGTACGATCGATGAATAGACACTCATTCTTTTTCAAAACTGTATTACAAATAATGCGGAACAAATCTTTATGTGTCACCAATTTGGGAAATGTTGTGTAAATAAAGTTGTTAAAGCAGTTTGGGTAAAATTCTTTAATTAATTACGGAAACTAATACTATAACTTAGATATCCAAAAAATAATTTTAAAGTAGGAGACCTTAAAAATTAATTTTTCATTTTAATTTTTTTTTTTTGAAGTAAATAACACTGATAAACAAATATTTTTTAACATAATTGAGTCGTTTTTAAACCACAGTAACCCTTAGGTGTATTTATTAATTTTGTACAATATTTTTTTTCTTGTTAGTTTTTTATTTATTTAATTGTTAATATTTTTATTATTTATTATTTTTTTATTTTGCTTGTTAAAAAAATTAACGTAAATATAATAATAAAATAACTGTAATTTTTAATTTTATCTTTATTTGACCTCGAGCCCAAATAAAGATAAAATTAAAAATTACAAAATTTAAGGTCGAAGAAAATATTAACATAATAAAATAACTTAAACGGTTCTTTACATCGTAATAATATAAACAGATTATGTAAACCATTCGGACACTTTTTATTAAATTTGCGACCAACTCACTGTTAAAAAAAAACAATTAGGCCATAAGTTAAAAACTACTATTAAAAACATATCTCATATCATATAAAATAACATATTAACATTGTATTTTATCCTAATCTAGAGTCTGCTAAAAAACCGTGAACATGAATTATATGACTCAAAACAAGAAGGAGCACTATATTTGGCTATGTCAAATATTATATACCCTTCACAACGTAGGGCACATATTTTATACAATTATAAAAAAGAAGTTAAGAGTTAAACAAGATTTGGAAGGTAGATTTTGGTTGCTTATATCCCAGTCGATATTACTAATTTTTTATAGCAAAATTATTTTTGAAAGGGTTCATGAGTGACACCAGGAAGTCTTGAAAAGTTGATTTTAACAGACGGGATAGGCATATATGGCTAAATAGACAAACGGGTATAAAAATGTATTCGAAAGTCCTTTTTCTAAATTCAACTTTTGATAGCAGTATTTTAAAAAAGGAAACCTTAATTTTTAACTAAAAACGATATCAAGTACTTGGTAAAAATTAGTGGCTTTAATGCTGATGAAAAGTTTAATTAAACACATCGTTAATTTGATTAAAAACTTCAACATTTTCTCACAAAGCACAAAATTTATAATTGGCCAACAACCTTTTAATAGCTTAAATCGATATAGAATGCAATATGTGGCTCAAAATACATATTTTACATTAACATTTTGGTTTTTTTTCTCAAAACTTACAGGCTTTCAGCGACACATAAGATAAACGATTTCATTAGGACACATCCGACATCTAAAAAGGTGACAAGAGACACTCAAGCCGTAATCACAGGTTAATACCACTTAATTAACAATTTTTGTTAATGTAATAAAATAACAATAAATAATTTCTCTATAATGGGGATTTCGTCTACAATATAATCTTAAGTCGTCTAAAAATATTCATAATTTTCTTTGTTAAAGATAGCAAAGCGCTCCTAGGCTCAGCTAGTTATATAAAAAAAAAATTTTTTATTATTCAAAAAGTATTTTAATTCGTTCCTTTCGAATAAATATCTTTTAAACAAAAATAAATTTAATTTTTTTTTTGATTTTATTTTAAATATATATTTTTTATTAAATAAAATAAATTTATTTTAAGAACTGTTAATAAATAAACTCGTAGACACTCAGTCGTCACAGCAATTTTGCACATCTGTTTTAGTAAAACTATTATTAGGAATTTCGTAGACATATTTTGTTTAACACAACAATACAATAATGAAATCTGTGAAAAAAAAACAATGCAAATTTTTAACACCATTAAATGAGATAAATAAAAAAAAATAGAAATTATGTTTATAATTTTTACATAAACAAATACTGCTAATATTATTTAAAACTATTTCCCAAATCTGGATTAATTAGGATTAGGAAAGAAAAAGAAACAAACCCAGTTGCTTTAATTCTAAAGCGTGAGAAAATTTCAAAAGAATTGCAAAACAAAAGACATATTCGATAACAATGGAATTGTATCAAGTGCATGTCAATTTTAGAAATGAAATGTATGTACTTATGTTAACACAAGTGAATGTATAGGGTGTTCTAATAAGTGACGTTAAGTCAAATTTTAACCATCACATTCAAAAACAATTTATATCTTTGATTAAGATTAATAATACAGATTTCTTATACAAAATCAGTTTTATAAACCATTGATAACTTTTTAAATCGTTAACTAGTGAATAAATAATGCTATTCTAAAAGTATTGAGGGTCAGCCGTTAGCTCAAACTAGGAGAACAACATGTTACTTTTGAGATATAAAAATACATTTTTTAAAAATTTGTGTAATTGTTTTGTTTAAAATTTTGTAATTAATTCTCGATTTTTTATATTAACTTTTAACTTATGAAAAACTTTAAGATTATTTTTCTATTTATAAAACATTTTATGGCCAACTTTTTGTTTATGGAATGTTTGTAATTTATTCTTATTATACACTTTTGTGATTCATTTTATTTTTATTTTTTTTTTTTTTTCTAAAACACTTTGAGATTTCATATTAATAAACTTCTGAAAATGTTTAATTTAGTTTTTAATTTAATAAATTTTGCGATCAATTCTAGGCTTTTAAAATTAAGTTTCAATAATAAAACGTTTTCCATTTTTGGTTTTTAAAAAATTTTGCAATCACTTTTTCATTTGTAGGAAATTTCTATATTTTTTTTGCTTTAAGTTTTGTAAACAAATTATGATTTATAGAAAATTTTGCAATCATTTTTCTACTTTTAGGAAGTTTGTCGATCAAATCTAAATCTAAATTTCAATTTCTAGAAATATTTACGCTAAATTCTCGGTAAAATTTGTGCTTAAAAAAACCTTGTAATCGATTTCGTATTTGTAGAAAATTAGGCGAACAAATCTAAAATTTCAGAAATTTTTTGATCAATTTTCGATTTTTTGATTTTGTGATTTTATCCCCAATTTTTTCTATAAAAAATTTTTTTAATAATTTTTCATTTAATAAACAATTTTTTAAGTAATTTTTATTTTTATATTTTTTATAAAGAAAAAATACAGTTTAAAGATCAATTTACTTAGGAATACATACATACATACATGTATATAACTGAACAAAGTAACACCACTTCTTAAAACACATTGTTATAACTTTAAATTGCATTTTCACCAATTTAATGCCATCGTATAATCTGCACAAAAAAGTAATCAAACAAAAGAACTTTTCCTCTCATCTCTTACAAACTTCAAAAATATCCATTAGTTTAATCATTGTTAAGCAACAATAGCGTGAACAAAATATAATACAATCGAGCAAAAATAAAATTAGAAGATAAATATGCCTTGAATAAATAGTAAAGTCAGTGTTTTAGTTTAAAACAAAAGCCATAACTGAAATGTAGAAAATCAAAAAGTCAAAATTTAAATCAAACACGCCTTATATGATCCTCAATCTATTGTCACTATTTTGACATGGACTAGTTTTTTTTTTAATACATACATACATACATACATATGTACATATGTATATACATACCTCCATACACTCAACGAAGCCTTTTACAGGTAAAATGTTTTTATTGTTACCATCTTATTCTTTGCCCTTTTGAAACAATAAATAAATTCTCCCTTACTTCTATACTACATCTCTTTTGCCGCTAATTAGAATTCAGTTATTTTGTGCAATTCCCATACAAGCATTACGAAGGCGTTACTCAATCCTTAGGCAACATGTAATTATCGCTTAAATCTTCTTTTGTGCTCAAAGCGTTTCATTTGAATTCGCACTATTGTTCATTAAATTTTGTGAAATTTCAGTAGTAAACTAAATGCCTAAAATGTTATAGTTTTTGCGGTCGCGTGGCATTTTTGACATCATACAATCGATCAATTCCATATCACTCAGATCATTGCCGATATCATATGGTCTATCTATTGTTTTCCAGATGCTGATCTATTTTCATTATGTATTGAAAATTGTTTTTGATCTATTGAAAATTGCGTGTGAAATACTTAATTCGTAGTCATTTATATATTTTAGTTATGCTTGGCGTTAAAATGTCTGTTGAAGATCTGGGCATAAAGCAATTCCTGGGAATTTCTAAAAAAAAAGGTAAAACAATTTTTAATAGAGCGACTTTATACATAATAATTTTCGTTTTTTTTTTTTTTAATTAATAATAAAACGATTTTTGACAAAATATATGTTTGTAAGTGATCACAAACTATTAATATTTTTGCAAAAACGTTTTTAAGTTTTAATCAATTTTTTATCTTTTTTGTTAGTTTTATATAATAAACCAAAAAAAACTAACATACATACATATGCATAACTTTTTATTGGTTTGGTTGTGTAAAAAACTCTTTTTGATCAAAAAAATATTTGTGTTTAAAATTTAATCTTAATTCATTAGATTTGCAAGTTTGAAGACGGAAAAGAAATAGGACTCATCAGCTTACCACAGGTGGCAAGGTTTATACATATAGGTTTGTCATTTCGTTTTTAATTTTTTCAATATTCATTTGTGACACCATAAAGTATATACTTATGTATATTCGGGACCCTGATAGATAGAGAAGTTGACCACCTTATTTTACACAGCTATTAGATAAACTACAGATATGTTAAAAAAATGAATTACATAATTGGCACATAATCTGCAAAGATAAAAGCGAAAAACCTATATGAACAAAAATTTATATCATAAAATAATTAACTTTTCTAAAGACTATAGTACACGAAATGTAAAAAGCAACATGCGCATGTGACTCTGACGTAATTTTGTCGTCATCATAAAGCGACATTTGCTAAATGTCGTGTACTTTCATTTTGTGGCTTTAAAAACATCCAGTAACATTTTGTGTACTATCAAAATTTAACCACATGTAGCACTCACAACTCATTTTAAAAATGTTATACCAATATGCTAAATATTTTCGTGGCGTCAGAGTCCCATGCGCATGTTGCTTTTTACATTTCGTCTACTATAGGCTTAAGACTTTAAATACCTTTCGGACATGTAAGACATGCATTTATATGTACATCCATACGTAAATACACTTCTTATAACATACCTGCACGTGATAAAGGGTATATAAGATTTGGCACAGCCGAATATAATTAATAGTTTGGTATCAAAAAATCTAATCTACGATGAAAAATAACTAAAATATTAAAGGTTTTATTAAAAAATTCAAGTAAAAATGATTGAAAACTTATTTTTGCATTTGATGTTCACAAATTTATTTAAATTTTTTTAATAATTTTTCTTTTTTTTTTTTTAACTACTATTTTACAATTTGAGAGCATTTTTTATAAATTAAAATAATAATATAATAAATATAAACATTTTAAAACATGTAAACATAATCACGTGTAAAGACGTAAACAAAATGATTTAAAAAATTAAGACTATTTTTTTTAAATATTGTTGTATAAGTTTTCTTTTAATCGGTAGGGGTATTCATTTAAACGCTTAAATGCCTCTTATATCTATTAAACTCTTAAACTTTCATATAATAATTAATGTTTATGAGGTATAAGAGGCATTTAAGCGATTAAACGAATACCCCTAGTATGTTTTAATTATAAATTTATTCAATACACAATTTATATAATAGTAATACACAATAATTGAAATTTTTTGTTTTTGAAATGTAAAACATTTTTATTCGTTATAGTTAAAAATACATGGTTTAAGATCTTGATTTATTTTGTTTATTTTTTTTTGAATTATTTATAATTCTGATATGATTAAAAGAGTTAGTGCTTTTTTAATGTTAAGTTATAAAAAAATAGTTTTAAAACAAAATATAAATTCAAAACTTGACAATGTATAAAAACAACACAAACAGATATTCAATTATTCAAAAGGAATTGATGACATAAATCTAATTTAGAAAATATTTACCAATAATTAAAATGAAATGTGTCTCTTTGTGTTTATATGTATATGTATTGAGAAAAAAATGTACTTAACATGGTAAATTAATAAATAAAATGTTGCTATGTGTAGTGTGTTAACCTATCAAAACTTTATCCAAAGTCAATCTTATTTACTTATATTAAATTATTATAACCCATGGTAAACAAATTTTTTTTTTATTGATAAAAAAATATTTTTATATAAAAAATAAACAAATGTATTTATTAGTTTGGGCTTTGCATACAATTTTAATAAGTCAAAAATGTCACAATAATTATTTAAAATAAAAAATGCTGATTTTTAATACCAATTACAGATTCTATAAAACAGTTGATTGATCTAGGGGTTTTTTTTCACAGTTAAATTTTAAATTAAATATCTTAATTTTAGTACAAACTTAATTCAAGAGCTGGAGGTTCACTTTTATAGTTTAACCATTAAAGTATTTGTTCAACATTGTCGCTGTTTTATAGGAGAGTGTGTGGTGCAGTCGTATGCTCTTAAAGAGTTGTGGAAGTTACAGTGCTCACGCCATGAACTAAGATTGTGGGCGGTAATTCAGCTGTTAGTTCGGTTAACAATTCCATATAACGTGCACTACGTTCGGTGAAATCAGATGTACTGATTTGTGGTGGTGCCGCTAAGTATATAAAGGACAAAGCTGTTTGATCGGAACGATCTCGAATGATTTGATTAGCTCTGAAATTAAAATATTTATAAAGAATTTTCTGTTATATTAATCACTGCATTTTGCGTTTATAGAAAGTTGTCAAAAGAGTTTTCGCACACATAAATAACATTTTTAATAAACTCTTGATTTAATACAAAATTTTTAATTTATAAACAAATATTATATCAAGAGACCGATCGTAAACAATGTGAGCAATAGCATACAAATCACGATTTAACTGCTTTTTAATTTTTTTTTTATTTGTTAATAACAATTTTTTTAGAAATTTTGAATTTATTCATTTTTTTAAAAACGATTATTTCTGAGATTGTCATAATATCATATGGGAAACTGAATTTTTAAATAAAATAATAACATTCTCAACATATCACACTTTCAAAATATAAGAACTTTAAGCCAAAATAAAATTCATTAATAAGATTATTTCTGAGTTTTATTTATTTATTAATTTTTTTTTTTTTTGAAAATAACGATTTCCTTTCAAAATAATATCTGTACAATAAGTTAACAGTGGTTATGTTATCTCTTTAGAAGAAAATAAAACCTAGTTTTTTAACCTAAAAATTAAAATCCAAAATAAAATAATAATAATTTTCTTTTCAATTTTTAAATTTTAAAT
>NDXZ01004700.1:0-17411 GCA_003055125.1 Paykullia maculata | reverse complement strand
GGGCGTAGCAACGCGCGCCGGGCTTGGCTAGTTTAAAATAAAAAGCAGAAATCTTATAGAGGTTGACAGGCTTTTTCTTTACATAATGTTATGACCTACGTATCTTACCCTATTTCTATCTATTTTTTAGGCTGTTAAGGCATCCATTTTGATTACAAAAATTTATATAGAATTTTTTTATTGTAAATTATGGAAAAGATGTTTTTTTTTGTAAAACGTCCTATGTAATATGTGTTATATTTCTATTAAATATCTCTTGGCTTATGAAACACAACACAGGTAACATGTTATTTTGAAACAACACTTTAAACACAACACAGGTAACATGTTATTTTGAAACAACACTTTAAAACACGTAGCAATTTTATTTAAATTTATAATTTAAAAACATTCAATTATAATGATTGTTGTCGCTTAATGTCAATCGAAGTAAATAAAGTTTCTAAATTATAGTTATATTTTAAACAATGGCAAATGGAATTTTACACATATTTTTGTTTTAAAAACAATAAATTCAGTAATTTATGACATAAATAGGTTACAGTTAGCTATGGAAATTATCATACATACGTATGTACATATGCAAGTATATGCATAATTTTGAAAAGTGCAGAAAGATACAATTTATTCATTTGCCTGGGTATTTTTTAAGTTATGTGCATTAAAAACTGATGCTAATACATTTTAAGAAAAAATTTTAAGTCAAACTTTTTCTTAAATGTCAATCATGTTAAAAGTTACAAAAAAGTTTAAAAGACCCGATTTTTGAAAAATATTAATAGAAATTAAAAAAGGTTTTGTGCCTTAAAATTTACCAACTAGTGGATTGTATTTTTCAAAAAAAATCTTTGAAACAATTTCTCTGCACACAAAAACTATTTTTTGGGGCTTTTTTTAAGGCTTAAACAGAGTAGAATTTTTTGTTTTAAATAAGGTAAAAGCAGATACTGTCCTAGTTTTAAGATTACATCTCGACCAAATATAAAGAGATTCTGGTAATTTTTAATAGCAAATCTCCATCTTCAAAAGTGATTTTAACAAACATTCAAAAATAAAGAAATCGAACAAACGAATGCGTTATGTCCACCCCTAAGCGCCAAATGATCGTAAGCGAAAATTTGTAAAAAAAAAATTATGATAAAAATAAAAATTTTATGGACCTATATGTTACTTATTAAACACAAATCTAGCATCTTAGCCGGTTATTGATGGATCTTGCCGGTTTTCAATACCAATTTTTTCGAAAGTATTTCCAAAAGTTTGATACCACATAACCTATGAGAGCTACGAAAACTTGACACACGGACAAACATTTTTTTAACCTTCATTATATTGAGTTAACAAATTTTTTTACGGTTGTTGTTGTAATGCGGAGATATAAGCAAGAAAAAGACGACTGACTAAAATTTTGTGAAAATGAGCGATTTCACTTAATTGTGAATAAATTCGAAAATAATCAATCGATTTTTATATCCGATATCTCATTTTGTTGCTATTGCATGTGGCTTTGCGATTATGCAATAAATTTGTACAACTTTTGACGTTTTCGATTTTTTATTATCTAATAATATAACATAATATATAAACAATTTAAAGGCTATGTTACTTTAATTTTTTCTACGTTTATTTTAAAAATATCAGACTAACTTTGCTTGAGTTATAAATAATTATGTGGAGAAACGTTTAAAAAAAATCTTGAATTTTACTTAAAAATTTTTTTAAAAAAACTTCACCATAGAATTATAAAATTTGACCATTTTTGTACTTAGGTAGCCAGGATACATTAACCCTATATAGTAGTTATTCAAGCCATTTTTGGCTGTTGACCTGTGTAATTAATCAGAAAAAAATCTTCTACTGTAAAATTTGTGTTTTGGCGCTTTAGATCATTTGGCGCTTAGGGATCGATATATAATATGTGGCTTAGAAAATATATATCTAGTTTTATATAATAGTTCTTAAATCTTTATATTGCAGTTTGAAATAGTAAAAATATAGTTATGTTATTCTGTTAGCATTAAATTTTGTGTTCTAATTTTATAGTTTATCATTTTGCAAACTTCCAGGGAGTACACAAACATTATTAAGCTCATATCGAGACAATATCATGAATATGAAAAAAAAATATTTCCAATGCAAGCTCCAGTTATTTTGCATACTGGGTTATATACATCCTTATCACTCATGGTAAAGGATTAGTGTTTTTAATTTGCGATTTCTCGGGAAAAATTTTCGATGCCCGAAAATCCCACACATTTTTCGGGAAAAAAATCCCAGAAAATATGTGCGGGAGTTTCCGCGACTTTTTGGCAATGCAATAAAAATATGCTGAACTGTGGAATAAAGATAATATTATTATTTTATGTAGCATGCTAAACGTTTTGAGACCCATTTAATTGGCTGAATGAAGTAGTGAAAAAACTGAAAATATCCAGAGATTATATAATGCTCTTTTGACTATATATATATTGATAGGACTTTTAATAAATATAATTAGAAACAGGATGTCCAAAGATTCTGTATATACTTATTCTATACTAAAGTCCAATTTTTACATCTAATATTTTGTTTAAATAATTAGATTTGTTTTTTGTTTTTGCGTTATATCAATGCTGTTAGTTTTGCATTTACAAATAATTTATGCAAATGAAATTGTATAATTTTTTCTAACTAACAATTAATGCATTTATAAACTTATTTATTAGGTTCATAATTTGTTATTTGTTTTTTTGTTCAAATATATTAAATTAAATAATATATTGTAGCGTTTTGTATTAGAAACTGAAAAATCAATCATACTTTCCCAGGAACTGAAAAAAGTCCTGAAAAAGTAAAACTCTATGAAGGTTTAATATTTGTTGTTGTTCTGGAAATAAACTAAAACTAAACTGTCGTAAGTTTAAGTTTAAATTATTTTGTTTGTTTTTGTTGTTTGCTTAACTTAACAAAATAAATGTCAATTTATATTAGTTTTCTGTAAAATTAAAAAAAAAAACTAAATAACATTTTGTTATGATAAAATTTATTTGAAAAAAATCTTGTATTGACAATAGTAAGAAAACACTAAAAACTATCAGATCGTCTTTAGGTAAAAGAGATAACAAAACTTTAGATATAAAAATATAACAATTTTATGGATAACAAAAAGTTGTTACTAACAATTTGATTGTCTTGTCTATCAAAAATAAAGTTTATGTCATAAATATAAAAGTATTCAATTCTTAATTTGTATTAATAAAAATGTGTAGTTCTTACACAATAAAAAACAATCATTTGCATATAATCTAAGATATCAATCAAGATAAAAAACACATAAAACAATAAAAGCATAAAAATCGTTTTTTTTTTGCTTGCCATATTAATTTTACTCATAGTTACGTTTTTATTTGGATTATAAAAATTATAGGCAGCTTAAATTAAAATGCATATTTCATACAAATGTACATATTTACTCATAAGGATTTGAATTCATAACTTCACAATCGAATGGCATACATAAATACTAGCACTTACTGTTTTATTTTTTACACTTTTTTCTTAAACATATTTTAAATTTTTTGCTACATTTATTTTGCGTGCCATGTGTTTTTGTTTGTGTGCGTGTCGATACTAATTTATTCATATTTAATTTATTTCTTTCTTTGTTTTTCTTTCTTTAAAACCAAACATTGTAGTCTCATAAATAATGCCATGATAAATGTGTTCTTTTTTATTCAGTTATTTTTGCTAAATATTATAATTGCTAATAAATCATAAACTCTCTGCACTGCCACTCCAAATACTTAATGCTGAACATTCAATTAAAGCGTTAAAAATAATAACATTAGTTTTTGCACTAATGTGCAAAATTGTTCGTTCTTTATTGTTCTTTTACAATTTTTCTTGTGTTTTTCTCTGTTTATATTTAAACATTTTAGTCTATAAAATGCTCCATTAAATTAAACGAAGCTCATTGACATTGTTTGAAAGTAGCGCTGTAATATAATTTAATTAAAAAAACAAAATTGTTTTTAGACATGAAAACTCTAAACAAATCGGATTAAATTCAATTGCTTTAAAAACGTAAGACTTAAGACACATACTTTGTTCTATGTCATATTGCTAAAAGTGAAAAAACTTTTATTCTTTAAAAAAACAACAATTAACCCTTTGTGTGTAGTCCTAATTATTTGGATTTAGTTTGGAAAACAATAAAAAAAAAAATACAAAACAAAAAAATTTCAAAAATGGCATTCTGACCGAAAAATATTGATAGACTTATTAACAAACATCGGCATTAGCATTAATACTGGCTTTGGTATTAACATTGACATTAGCATTAGCAGTACCATTAACATAAGCATTAGTATAAGCATTGCTTTTAGTATTGTTATAAGCCCTAACGGTTCCTGGTTTTTACTTCTACTTTAACATTAAATATTCACAGGCCTTTTTGTCATTATAGTTATTATAATATAATGTTGTGGCAAAATTTTTCAAAGGGTTCAACCTTCTTTTGGCATTTCTAAATTCGTTTGGGTGTTTTTTTTTTGCCCAAATTAAAACGGTTAGTCAATTTTCTTATAAGTATTTAAAGTATATTCACAGAAAAAAATATCGGCACTTTTTTCCAATTAAGATGTTATTAGAATTCAGTATTAAATTTAATTACGGTTTTAATTATTTTAATTTATTATTTAATCAACAAATTTATTTTTTTATATATTTTTTTCGATTAGGTTCTTTTTTTTTTTTTAATTAAATAATCAATTCATTTAACCAACTGTCTTAATTGAGTTGAGCTCAATTAAGCCTATTAAAAATATTGTTTTTTTTATCACAAAAGTTTTAAAATATTAAAACTGATTTTGCTTTTTATATTTTTGTCGGTTGCATAGAGCGTCGAACTTTAAAACCGAAGTAACCCGGTTCGAAAAATTAAAATTTAAATTTTAAAAAAGACCACACACACCACTTAACTTAGCAGGGATCTCTACACACCAACCACCCAGTCGTATGGGACGTTGTTTTGAGGCAACGATAGATGGCGCAAATGTTTTCTTTTTAATGACATTGATATTTTTTCCATTAACATTTTGATTAACTCAATTAACTACTTGTTTAAAGTAAATTTTTTAAAATTAATTTTTAATTAAAATATAAAATTTTGTTAATCGGAAAAAATCGCTATTTTTTAGTTTTTAATATTTTAAGTAATTCATATAATCATTTTGGTGATAGGTGCAAACTTAAACATTTTTTTCCTTGGTTGAATCATTTTGGTGATTAAAACAATTCTTTAATTTTTTCTGTGCTTTCATTTTTTGTTTCATATTTTATTTTCTGCGTAGTTGACTTAAATTATCCTTTGCCAAATTGATTTACTTTGTAAAGTCTCAGACAAATACTTTTGGTTGTACACACGAAATAACAAACTTACACATATACCAACTGTCACCACTGGCTGTGGTAAAGTGTATAAAAATGCTTTAATTTTTAGGTGTACTAAAATTTATAATAAATATTTAAACGTAATTTTAACCATTCTAATAATCCAAATACTATTCAATATTAAGTACATATTATTAACATTGTTTTGTTATACTAACAGAATGGGTTAAATTAATTAGGTATTAAAAACAATGTTACTACCAAGACTTTAAATGGTGTGAAAAATTAACTCTTTACCAAGTCAAACTATAATTGCCGTTTTTTGAAAGTACTTGTATTACATTAAATTTAAAAATAAATATTATTTTGTCCTATTTAATACAAAAATATGCAGTAGCTTTAAAAGAAAAAAGTCAAATAAAATGTAAATTAACTATTGATCCATAAAGTCCTATATTTATATTAGACTTTTGTCCATATAGGACGTTGGACGTAAATAAGTTAAGTCACAATCTTTTTTTTAATGGGGACGGAATTATGTAAGTCTAAAAGGTATGAGTGCAGGAATTTTTACGGGCTTTAAATGTAAAATAAACCTAAAAAAAAAAATTGTACAGAATCAATTTCTATTGCTTTTAATATTTAAGAAAATACATTTTCTTGCAAAAAAAAAAAAAAATAAAACTTTATTATTTAATGTAGTTATGTTTAGACGTTATAATTTTATTTGATGTATTATAAAGCATAAATTTTTTTGTTAGGCCAAAAATTAAATTAAAAAATTAATTTTTTAATTTCATTAATTTTTGGTTGTAATTTTAATGCACTCAAATGAACAGACGGATGGACATATTAAAATCATCTTATATCCATATGTTAATTAAACGCATATTTCATGGTACTGCAAACATAATGGTAAAATAAATACACCCATAGTAAATAGATTATGATTATAATTATTACTCAATTTCAATTAAACGAGTCTTTGAAACACAAATATGTATTTGTGTTTCTGCTACTCCGATCATATATAAAATCTTTTACAAAATCAATTTTTTTTTGGAAAATTAAATTACTTCATTTGTGTTACCATAATAGCAGCTGTAAAAGTAATTTATTATCCCAAAAATATCCTTACATGAGAAACATTTTAGAAGTACTTTACAACAGAACAGGTACTGTTGCTACAAACAATTAAAATTAACTCTTTTTCAATATTACGTATCTTTTCCTCTACAACATTGTTTCCACTTTCACTGGGTTTAAATTGCCAATGTATAAAAAAAAACAATTTGATTTAAAATTAGAAAAAACTCCATATATATATGTCACTTAGAAATCATAATAAGAGTATTTTATACATGAGCTAACAGTTAGTAGAAAACGTTGATTTAGAGCGTGTAATATTCTACGTGCCTTTTGCTTAAGTAACAAAAACGAAGCACGTATAAAGTTTGCAGTCGCCAGTAACGAACATTTCCTTAAACAGCTGGTAAGGTAGCCATAAAACTTCTTTCCTCCTTTCTTGAACAAAAAATATATATATATTTTATGTTTCTGTCTACATACCTTTTTGGCAAATAAATGCTGGCGCCTTCATTCAACAATGGTCAAGACAATGTCGCAATTGTTATGCATTGTTTTGGGCCAGACGGTCTTCTTGCAAATGACCTTCACGACAATAGCTCAACATGACACCTTCCTTTCCTAACAACCTCTTGCTGTCTTTGTCTAACTGTTGTACCCTTATTATTGTCCAGCTCGTGCAGACACTTGTCCAATAAGTCAAAACTCTTTTTGACAGGCACAAGACCATAAATTTCTAGTAAATACCTGTAATATATAAGTATATAGAAAGAAATAATAAAATCTTTTCCGTTCTGCTATTTTAGTTGTATTAAATATATGGAAAATGTTTGTTAGAAAGAAACGGGGATAGAGATGATTTTAAATTATAAGTGAAATATTTCAACTAAAATATAACACAAAATCTTAGGTAACTTACCAAGTCCTTAATAACGGAAACATTTAAACAAAATAGTTATCAAAACGCAGCGTGTTACCATAAAATTTTAAGAGTTTTTTCTATAAATTGTTTTAGCACTTAGAGATGAGTTTGAGACTGGGATAAAAACGTTGGTTAAAATTCTTGTTACAGAAAAAAAAAATTACAAAGAACATGTTAAGATATTGGGCATATATTTTACAAGCAACACACAGTGCGTTGCATTATTAAAATCTCACAAAAGTATTTTCTATTAAGTTGAAAAAATTCACTTAAAAAAAAGAAAGCACATATAATGATGTAATTATATAAGCTCATTGCATTTAAAAGGGGTTACAAGGGGAGAGTCTCGGCGGGTCTTTCGAGCTCCCACTAAATCCCGAGTTTGCCTGTGATCCTTGTAGCGTCGTGGCGAGCAATTGACGCCAATCAACAAATCCAATATCTCAACCGACCGTGGGCGGTATAACCCTATCAGCCGCATGGACTAAATCCCTGCCACGCACGCCTGGAGGCGATGTTGGCAGCCCCAACACCAGGATCGGATGCTTTGGCCCAATCAGCCATTCATCTTAAACAAAATCTGATTACCGAAACCGTTACGGCCCTATGCTCCTTGTAGGAGTAAGAGGAACAAATATATATATATATATATTGCATTTAAAAAAGTATTTTCTTCTTGAAGTTTGATAATTTAAAACACATTAGAAAAGAAACAGCAAATGATCAGCTGACCCAATAAGGTAGCCTTAAATGATTATGGTACTACTTTGATTAAAGAAAGAAAATGTCAATAAATGTTGTGTAAATTTTCTTGAACCTTGAACTATATTTTATGTTTTAAAAAAAGCAGACTAAATTTTTGTGAAATGAACCGCTGACATGTCGTTTTTATGAATTTATTTTGATAAATGTGTACCATTTTTCGAACAATTCTAATAATTTTTGTAGCTTTTATACTACCATTTTTAACTTTTAGAATATTTATGTAGGAGGTGAGCGTGTCCTTTGCACCGAATTGGAAAAAAATTGATAGACACATTACCCTTACTATAAGTGTTTTGTATATGGAATTATTTTAAGAAATTTTTTTTTCACTTTTTTTTAGAGTTTTTAAAAAGGACATTTTTGAGTTTCACGTGTCCTTGATCTGATTTGGATAAAATTTAATGAAATCATTCAGGATATCAGATCCAATGACTATACAAAATTTCATGAAGTTCGAAGTTTTTTTCAACCTTTTATGACATTTTTTAATTTGAGGATATATGGAAAGGACACGAATCCTTGCTCCGAAATTTTAAATTTGATTATATTTTATTAACCTAAATATGTGTGCCAAATTTTAACTCTTTACAATAACTTATTTTATTTATGGCCACTCGTTATATGAAATCAGGACACTGTGCGACGTGGCCTAATAAATGCTAAATATCTCTTAATCTATTGGTATAAGGAACAAAATTATTAAAATCAAAATTAATTAAAACTAAATTTTCTACAAAATAAAACTTGAGTCAAGTTCCTAGAAATAATGGTTTCGGTTGTAAGGACAAAGAAATACGAATTTTTGTGAAAAATCCCTGTTTTTCCCAACTTCATCCTCAATGAGGCATGTGTTAGCGTTATCTGATTAGGCTGAAACTTTGTCAATCACATTTTCTAGCCTATTGGCACATTTTAGGGGGGGTGCCCCGAAAGATAGTCCCTAAAAAAAAATTTACCATATACCTTGTAACCACCCTATTATGGACTCTTTAAATTTGTAGTTTTACCAGGTGAGTTCTTTTTTTATTAATAAAATACATAGTTGAAAATTGATAATTTGCTTAATTACATTTGAAAATTAAAGAAAAATAATGAAAAACTTTTAAAATTATTTCTTAACATATGTTCCTTTTAATCGAATCAAAATGCAATGTAATGTGATAATGAAGACGTTCAGATAAGGGGGTGCCTTCCTCTACACAAACGAAACAAAGTATTAAATACTGTAAGGGGAATTAAAAATAAATTAAAACTGTCATAGGCAACTTTTATTAAACAAAATATATTTTGCATTGGAGAGAGAAAACAGCTTTTTAACCAATATAATACGATATGTTGAGAAAAATATAATAAAGAGAGCTTGTTTCTCATTTGTCTTTAATACACGCAGGATAACCTTATTTAAGCTCCAGCTATCCTGCATGTAACAGAAGAGCAGACATAGCGAGTTTCAGAAAATATATACTTTACGGCATCGTAGACGGATATCTTAGGGTATTACAAAAAGAACCATAAAACTAATATATGATGGGTTTTTTTTTTGTGGTCAAATATGACAATTTTGTAACACTGTTTATAACATAACAGGAAAAAAAAATACGAGAGAAATAGAGGTTTTTGAAAGAACTGAGCAAATGATGGCTTCATATTCATTTTAGTTTTTTCCCATTCCGCAAGCTTCTCTTCATCTGTCGATAAAAATCACATAAACCAATCAGTGTAACCAAAAATTACAAAAAATATATGTTCTACATTTCTCCCATCAAAAATGCTAAAAAATATTAATATACTATATGTATATACTATATTTATATACCCTTCACTACGTTTTTAAAGTCTTAGAAAACTTGATTTTTTTGTGATATTAATTTTAGTTCATATAGGTTTTTCGCCCATATTATTGCTGATTCTGGGCCAATAGTATTTTTTTTTATATCATAATAATTTTTGTGTAAAGAAAAATTTTTTTTGCTCATACATATGCATATATGTATGTATCTCGAAAATTTTGTTCCTTTAAACATTTCTCAAAAGGCATGTTTTACACACAAATATAAATATTTTTGTGTAAAAAAAAATTTTTTTTTTGCTTATATCTCGAAAATTTTTTTTCCTTTAAAAATTTCCCAAAAGGCACAAATATAATTATTTTCGTGTAAAAAAAATCACGGATTTTGATGATTTTCAATAGCAAGAATTTCTGATCGATTGATACCAATAACGTGTCCTTACGACATCGGGGGGTTGAGAAAAGTTGATTTCAACAGACTGACAGACGGATGGACGAATATGGCTAAATCGACTTTCCTTTCTATAAGGATTCAGAATATATATACTTTATGGGGTCGCAAATGAATATTGTAGAAATTACAAACGGAATGACAAACTTATATATACCCTCGTCACTTTGGTGAAGGGAATAAAAAACTCAAAACGGTAAAAAAAACTGTCATATCTATTATTTGTTAAACTTTTTAATCTATAAATTTATTAATAATTTTTATTTTTGCTATCAGTTCTTATATTTTTTAAAATTGTGATATATTGAGAAAAAGAGTGCTGACGATGAAATCGTAGCTGGTTTCGAAAATGCATGCCACTCGGCTAATATCATATAGAAAACTGAATTTTTAAGTAAAATAACATTCTCGATATATTACAATTTCAAAAACATAAGAATTTCAAACCAAATTAAAAATTATTAATAAATTTATCATTAAAAAAAAAGCTTTCTGGAATTTGTTAACATTACGTGAGTTTCAAATGTGCTAGATCCGGCATTAAATATGTTAAATTGGCCGGCCACCCAAATCATGATTTATGTTGCTGGTACAAAATTTATCATGAACACATACTCTAACTTGAAAATATGTTAATTTAAATTCCAACCGAAATGCCTTTAATTTGTTTGCCTTTATATCAAACATTTATACAACAGCGACAGAAAATTTATCACAGATTTTCTTTAAATTGATAATTTAGATAAATTAAATTAAAATTGATTAGCAATGATTTAATTCCATACCAAAAAGCTGATTTATCTTCACATACATATATAAATAAAAATAAAACAGAGGCAGTACATTTATCAATAATATATTTAAAATATCGGTAATAAAAAAAATATTTTACAACTAATTTACTGTTAATACAGTTTTCATATTAAAAGAGAATTTTTTTAACTGATACTTTAGTTAAGCAAGGGTTAGGTAAATTGTTTTTTCTCCTTTTTTCCTGAATTATGGGCACTATAGGTTAAACAGAAATGAAATAATCACAAATGTGTGTGATTTTTAAGCGCCTTTAATTAATGCCACGACATAATATAATGACTGAGTGCAGTGCAGATATTTAAAACTGAAATTAAATGAACATTTAATAAAGTCAATTGGTCATACATTCAAATTTAATTAATTTCTTTAACTCCTTTCCAAATTTTTTGAAAATGATTTAAGAAATATGTACAAAAATTTCTAGCTGCTAAAATTTTTTTATTAATAACTTTTTTATAGAAATTTTTTTTCTTAAAGTTTATATTTAATACAATTAATTTTAGTTTATATTTAATATCAATTTTTTTAATTGCTTTACTATATTACCTAAACGTAAATAAATTTTGATCTTGATTATATATTTTCTTTAAAATGTAAAATCTTATTTTTTTCTTCTGAAATATCCAACATAATTATAAATAAATGTGATTAACACTTTCATTGCTGATAAACACAATCATATACAAATAATATACATAAATTATTATAAAAACAAAAATGCTCTAAAATTTTTTTTCTTATCTGGAAACTGAAGCACTTCCTTTTTAAAAGCGATAATTGAGCATACAGAAATGAATAATAAAAACGATTAAATTCCATTTAGCTTACAGAATCACTATAAAAATTATTTTAAAAATCTTAACAAACAATTATTAATGTATGAATCGTTCATTTTGTAAATATTTCCAGTTGATATCGTAAAATATGAAATTATAAGTAGAGAATTTCTTAAGAAACAAAGACACGACAAAAAGAAAAGTAAAACCGTACACGATTTCAACTCCCCGCCAGGATTTGTGTGACACAGCAAGTGAGCGGAATGTTGTCGCCAATATATAGTTTGGGCTTTAATGGATATTTTTTTTTCAAAGAAAAACAACAACACGAATAGACTCTGTCAAAAACTAAACGCACTCATAAATATCCGGCACAAAATTCTAATTGCACGTGTAATAAATGTATGTTTGTATGAGTGTATACATATATGTATATATGTATGTATTTTTGTTTGTATGTATCTATGTTAAACTACCTTTGCATTAGATTGGTTTGTATATAAAACGCTCTAAGGTTTTCAGAAAACATTTTTATGTGTGCGCAAATTTATTCTAGTTTGTTACTATTTGTTTTTTTTTCTTTTTGGCTTTTAAAAACATTTTTCTTAACTAAACCATAGTGCGGGTAGTTTTTCTATTTGAGTAAACATTTTAACCATGAACCATCAAACAGCCCAGTGAGTTTTAAGAATGACGTACATGTCTAGTTTGGATTTAAGCTACTTTTTGACACTTTAACATGCAATTGCTATGTAACACACGGCATGAGGTCAATTGAAGGTCAACAAGTAAAAATTACGAAATTGTTTTACCTAATTTGTATCCTATTAGATTATTGGTTAGCTAATGTTCTTTTATCTTTTGGAATTGTCAATATTCAAACTCTTAGTTTTAAGAAACCTGTGTCATTTAGTAAATGTTTTTAAGGTTCTGTAGCGTAAATACTACATCGATTACATTTGGTTAATTAATTCATTTTTAAGCATTTTTTTCAAAAACAATTTTTTTTAAGAGATAAAGCGTTAATTGTGTTAAACTTTTTCTAAATTTGAGTAAATTAGTTAATTTAAAGCAAAAAAGAGCATGTCAATGTGTTTCCGCCCGGGATCGAACCGGGTGCCTTCCGCGTGTTAGGCGGATGTGATAACCACTACACCACGGAAACTATACTTAGGTACATTCCAATACAAAGTTTTAAAGTATACAAAAATAAAATTGCTATTGAATTTAAGTATTATTTAATATATTTCTTATACTTTTAATAATATTTTTAAATTGTTTTAATATATACGATTTTTTTTCAAATAAAAGATTTATTTACAGTAGACTCGCGGTAGAGGGACAAAATTCCATCATTGAGTACTCTATAGAGGGAACCTTCCATCTGATAAGTATTAAGTAGAGCGAACTTCGCAGCAAAAAGTTAATAATGTTAGAACAAAAAGGAATCAAAAGCCATGTGCATATTTATGTTACAGGTAGAATTTTAGTTAGTTACAGTAGTTGGGCGCTTGAGTGACATAAATCGGAGAATTTTTTGCTTTTTTTTTGTTTTCACAATAAAAGTTAAAAAATGTTTAACTTTTAAAACGAAGTGTGAAATAAAAAATAAGCTCAGTATCATTGATTTGACGAATTAAAAATGGCAAAAAAAAATTTAAAAACAGCGCCAGCTATGTAGTAAAAAACGAAAAACTATGTTCTACTCCTCGAACACAATTTCACACAATAATTTCCATGGTGTAGTGGTTATTATGATAGGCGAATGTTATAACTACTACACCACCTTGAGCAGCTCTCAGAATGTTGCTAAGTTTTATAGGACAATCAAGCTTCTGTTAAAAACGTCTGAACTCTTAAAAACAATTTATATAGACAAACAAAACATGTAACATTATTCCTGTCTATCAGACAAAAACATAGTTCTGTTGAGCAACCCCATATGGTAGTTTGTGTAAGAACTTAAGGAAAAAATTACTGGTCAACACCTTAAACTCTCATTAAATCTAAGCCAAAAAAAGCCATTTCATAGCACAATTGTGCAGATATAACTTCACACTTTATTTAGTCGTCGATGAAACAGCGGCGAGAAAATGAATTGATCAAGGAAAAATCTGGAAAAATTAGTATCAACTGACATATTCCAAACTCAAAAGAAACTCTTCTTACATAATTTAATTTGTTCAAAGCAACGCAATAAGTTAAGTTTATTAAATTTAAAACACATTTTACTAATACGAGACTGTGCTAAGAGTATAAATATAGAAGATTTTATAAACACTATGTGAAAATATCCGTTTCAGAGTTCCGACCCTGCTGTTAGTAACTTTTTTATATTTTTTTTTTGTTTTAAAAAATTGTTGCACCAATTTTTCCGTCAAGCAATGGGTTTCGGCAATTAAAACCATTTACTTAAAATATGTGTTTGAAAGCGTAAAATATTTTCTAGGGAAATAAATGCAGCATCAAATTTTAAACAGCTGACTTTGAGTTGTTCAGTCACCAATAGGGAGGTTACAAGGTATATGGTAAATTTTTTTTGGGACTATCTTTCGGGGCACATCCAATAACTATACAAAATTTCATAAAGTTTTAACTTTGTTTCAACCTTTTATGACATTCTTTAATTTCAGGATATATGGGAAGGACACGAATCCTTGCTCCGAAATTTTTGAAATTTTAAATTTTATTATGCTTTATTAATCATTAATATGTGGGCCAAATTTCAACTCTTTACAATAACTCCTTTTATTTATGGCCACTCGTTATATAAAATCAGGACACTGTGCGACGTGGCCTGATACATGCTAAATATCACCTAATCTATTGGTGTAAAGAACAAAACTATTAAAATCAAAATTAATAGCAATAAAATTTCCTATAAAATAAGACTTGAGCTAAGTTCCTAGAATGAATGGTTTCTGTTGTAAGGGCAAAGAAATACGAATTTTAGTAAAATATCCATATTTTTTTCAAATTCATCCCCAATGAGGCACGTGTTTGCGTTATCCGATTGGGCTGAAACTTTGACAATCATATTTTCTAGCCTATTGGCACATTTTAGAGTGGTGCTTTGATGGAAAATCCAAAATTAATTTATTGTAACCAACCTAGTTAGGGTTGGCTACCTCTGTTCTAATTACAAAAAGGTCCAGAGGGGACAAATAGACTTCTGAGAATGGTAACTGGTGCAATTTGGTGGAAAAAATTTAAAGACTTAAACATATTTCTGCTTAATTGTTACTCAAATCTTGCCTCATTACACCCACTATTCAGGTAAATGTGATCCGCATATGCAACAGTGAGAAAACAAAACATGTATTTGACATATTGTAAACGTCCAGCTAAAAATTAAAAAATTAATTTGTGTGTATTTTTAAAATTACAATTAATTATATTTTCACACAAAAATACACATTTTCTTAACGAAAAGCATAGAAAAATTAAGGTAACAGAAAAAACTAATCTTATGTACATACATATGTATGTCTGTGTGTTTTTCAATCCCTTTTTATTGTTGCTGCTTTTTCCTTTATTTTATTTTGTTTTGTTTTCTCTTAAGCCTCTTTGACGCCAAGGCACTTAAAAGCTTTATTTTCTTTCATTACATACGTATAAGTATGTACAGCAGGGTACGCATTGTATAAAAAAGTAAACACCATCAATATTGCCAGCAAACAAGCCCTTTTCAGTTTTTGACACCAGCACATTAACATCAACACTGGCTCTTACTTACTTACTTTAGGCCAAGACGTTATTCATTTTATTTTTTTCTTTTCTTCATTCCTTCCACTTTTCCAAAAGGGTCATTTCATCAATGTTAAAAAAAAACAAACTAAAGCACATGTATGCGCCAGACCGGCTTTTTTCAAAATAATTTTTAAACTACATGCATACCTTCATCCATCCATCCGCAACCCCATACATAGTAGAGGTAGATTAGTTGGTTAAAATACAAATGTATGGTTGCCTGTGTAGCTTTGTAGGAATTTGTAAAACCGCGTGCCGAAAAGTTGTCACTACAGTGTGGTCATTTGAATGCAACCGACCAACATTAAGACACTGAATCACAAAAATAAGACAACATACAAGCGGCTGAGATCAAATGGAAAAAAAGCGCGAGTAAAAACGCCACATTTTTTTCCACTACATTTGGGAAATATTATTAAAAGTGTAGAGGCGATATTTTGTGTTTGGTGTTGAAGGTAATATAGGGGGGAAGGAATTTTTTAATCTGAACAGGTTTTTTTTGTAAAGAAGAGATGACCACTGATCACGTGAACAGCGGAAATTCCATACATCGATTAAGAATGTACGTATTCAATTAGTGGCTTCAACCACGTGAGCGTGTATGACCGTGATTATTAAAAATTACACAATTTTAGTGCCACGTGCCGATTGGCAACAAGAAATAAAAACGTGTAACGACACAAAACAATAACTTATGGAATTAGTATAAGACCTAAACAAAATATTTTCTACCACCTAAAGTCCGCTTGAATTGCTACGTGTTTCCATTTTCTTTATTCCCTTAAAGTTTTATCAAAAAAATAATTTTGGCTATTTTTATTCTATTAATTATTTTCAAAGCGCAAGTTACCCAAGCAACACAGATTGGTGTTAACAACGTCAGTACGACGTCTAAAGCCGACTCTGGCCGACCCATTTGACGTCGTACCGACCACGCTACGACTCGAATTTAAACCATTTTGGGTAATAGGAATCCTGTACTTTGCCGACCGCCACTTTTACGACCAACGGTATATCTATAACGACCAGAGGAATTAAATGGTATTTTCTTTCCATTTAGTGACTAATTTTATTATAATGTTGGTCGGCTAAATATAAATAAATAATAAAGCGACTTGTATTACTTTACAGTTGGTCGGATAAGTTCTGTTTTATTTTCTTTTTGCAAATCTATACAAAAATGAATGCGATTTATAAAGAACTACAAATCATTAAAACGGCAACGCTTAAAATTTTACCGATAAAAGTTTATGTTCTACTTCGAAAAAATACAACGCGCCATCAAAATCTTTATATTTTCAGGAAAATATTTTTTAAATTTTTTTTCAGAGACATTTATTTTCATTAAAAATATTTTTTTAATATTATTTATGCAAAATTAAGTGAAAATACACAATTCCCATTCATTGTGGCGTCTTAAATTGCTCATAAATAATATTAATTGTAATATTCAACATTAAATTGTTTATCATGGCAAAAATTTGTTTTTAAAAATATGGCGGCTACATTGTCCGCATCAACCACATTTCAACCAAAAACGAATAATGATCGCTTTTTTGGAAAATATACGATCAAATGTGTACATTATACGACTTGCCAATTAATAATGCCGAAACGTATGCTGCACATATTTCGTCAGAAAGATAACGGTCGTTCGGCGATCACAAATGCCGTCACTACGACGTTGCA
>NDXZ01004696.1:0-14317 GCA_003055125.1 Paykullia maculata | reverse complement strand
AAACGCATTCCACTCGGTTAGTGTCGGCAAACTTACTTTTTCACAATGTTCTTTCAATTATTTCGCATAAAAAATATTTATTTCTTAATTAATATGAAAAATTTAGAACCTATAGCCAAATCTTAAAAATAGAAAAAATAAGTAAAATTTAATAAGGTTCACTTCAGAAATAAAAAAACAATAAAAAATCCATTATTTTACAAGAAGCTTGAATATACAAACTCTTTACATATATGCATAAAAACTTTTGTTGTAATAGACAGCATACGAATGTTAAACAAATCAGGTTTTTAGGTTATTTTTTAAAATCACTTTACTTTAATGATTACCAAGAAAAAATCATTTATCTCTTTTAATTATCTTCTAATTAATTGGTAAACACAAATTCGCTTATTCCTTTCCAATTAATTCACTTATTGAACAAAAATAACCCTAATGATTATTTAGAAAAAAAAACAATTGACGCCGTATATCGGTTGGTGGTATAGACGGAATCACTAAATAAAATTAATTTTTTCTGTTCTTCTATTCATTCTACTAAACTTATTTTTTTGTACTATCTTCTGCTCTTTATCCGCTTACATTCAAAAATCTAGGCATTTTGGTTTTCCTATTTTATTTTCTTATTTTCCTTAAGTTTGTTTTACAATACTTTATTTGCATTTGTTCTGCCTTCTAATTATCCCCTAATGTAGGACACATTTATAATAGCCTTCACACAAGATTGTTTTTTGTTTTTCAACTAATTTATTGGATATTTTCTGTTGCTTTTATTTTCTTTAGAAAACTTTAATAGAAAATGGCGTTGTCCAATTTGGGTCATACTAAAAAAAGCCTAATTGTGTCTTTAATTTATTTTTACTTATATTTCGAAAACAGGAAAATTATAATATATTCGTTTATTAAAAATTTTAATGTTTTTTTTTCATTTTGCTTATAGGACAATGCCTTAAAAATTAAATAAATATGCCCATATTTACAAAACATTTTTGAGTTTATTGAAGGTTTATTGAACGAATTTTCATACAAAATTAGTTTCATTAG
This sequence comes from Paykullia maculata, assembly GCA_003055125.1. Taxonomy (NCBI): domain Eukaryota; kingdom Metazoa; phylum Arthropoda; class Insecta; order Diptera; family Rhinophoridae; genus Paykullia; species Paykullia maculata. The sequence continues at coordinate 13,273 of NDXZ01004696.1, read as the reverse complement.
CGTTTGATAAATTTAAAAATTGTTTATAAATATGGGGGATATCGTTTGATTTTTTTACAAAATACTATAATCCAATAAAAAACGAATTTTTTCTAATACTTTTAAGATTGTATAATATTCAAGAGTTGTAAAATTGCCTTCTATTTTCAATTTAAAAAACTTTTAAGATGTTATTAAACTGTTGTTTTAACTGCCATTTTCTTGCAAATATTTGCACTGTTATTCTACTCAGTTTCAATTTTATTCTTTCATTCTATATTTCTTTAGTTTTTGTATAATGGGATTCTCGTTAAAAATCAACTACTTTTACTTATATTTAATTTGTCCACTTTAACCACATGTATGTATGTACGAATATAAAAAGAAAACAAAACAAATATTTGTTCTTCTAATTAGTTAAGTTTTCTAGTATTCCATATGTATACGAAGGTTGTTTTGAAATTTATTATCAGTTAAATTATGAGTTTTTGTACCGTTTTTTTACTAACAATTATTAAGACGAACACAACTGTTTGGTAAATATTCACGAAAATAACCTAGGACTAAATACTTTCAATTGTAAACTTCGTTACACAAAAAATAATAGAGAAAAAATTGAGAGGGATGAGACTCGATTTGTTAGAGTAATCAGTATAATTGTTGCTGTTAAGCAACAACAAAGTATAAGTTTTGTCCACTTAGTTCTTTATTGATCAAGAGCTTACTGTGGAATATCAAAGTAAAATGCAAAAAGAGTAATATGCAAAAATTGAGAGTTAAAACTTACAAAATTTGGTTTTAAATGAGATATCAATTACAGAGAAAACGAGTAAAACAATACTTATATGTAAATTAATAAACAATCAATTATCAAGGTAAGAAATTAATGACATAAAAAAATTGTTCAAGCAAAAACATATTAGATATAAAAATTATAAGTTAACAATATTAAACTGTTTGAAATTAAAACAAAAAAAGTATTAATATAATAAAACAATCAAAAATAAAATTAGGCGACACATATATATTTTAAGTTCGAAATAGGAATATGAATATTCTTTCCTATATGCGACTGTAACAAATCATGGACACTTTTTGCAAGCGCATAACTGTACCGTAACTCTAGAAACACCCTGGGTATAAAACAGTATACTAATTTATACAAAAATTTATGATTAAAAACTACAATCAATCTATTAATTTTTTATTAACGAATGAAATAATCTTTATTTTATTAATTTTCTATCATATTTATATTATGTATCTAAAGAATAAAATAAAATTTTTGTTTGTAAAATATTAAGGTAAAAGAAAAGTTTATTTTGGAATATTTTTTTTGAATTTTAAAATTTTGAAATTTAACATATATCTTTTACTGTTGATTATAAAAACCAAATGTCAAATATCATCATAAAAAAAAATATTTTATTTAAAAGTTCGTTTTTTTTTAAATCCTGTGTTACATAAACCTTTTGAAACAACCTTCCTATATATAAACTAATGTTTGTTAAAATTAAATGTAACATTTATTTTTTTATTTAAGTGGTAAACATACATATATTTAATGTTTAAATTAAAAAAAAGAAAAAAACTACAACATAAGAAAACAAAACACATTAAATGTTTTCATGGTACCTTAAGTTAAAAGTCATTAAAAATACACTGTTTTTAATTTCATTTTGAATTAACAAAAAAATTAAAAAGAATAACAAAAATATGCATGTTGGCTTCTTGGTACTTAGGGGAATTATTTGCCACACAGAATATGATACTTTTAAAGTTGAAAATGTTTACGTAGTTGCAAATTCAAATACATTTATGCTATGAACAATAAAAGTCGACAAACAATATTAACATGCATACGATTTTAACGAAAAGACATAATATTATACAAATGATATTCATATTATTATATATATTATATTAAAATTGGAAAAAATATATATATAATAATGATAAAAAAATTCGAAATCAGGACATCTTTCTACTTCTGTTCTATATAAGAAATTATTTTTTTATTACTGTTTCAAAATTTGTTTTATATAGGAGAGTGTGACAGTGTTATTTATTGATTTTTAAATGCAAACACTTTGATGATCGCGAACATTTTTATCTGCAATTTTTAAGCTTACGTTTATACAGAAATATCAGTTTCGATACACATATGTACATATAAATGGCATAACATTTTGTTTTAAATTACATTATTTTACCCTTCTGTTCACATTTGTACCAATGTGATCAAACATGAAACCAAATGTCTGCAACATTAATTCGTTCTAATTGAGACAAGAAAAAACTAGTCTTCGTATCACTTACTTTTTTCTAACAGAAGACTTTCTGTTATTTTAATATGTAACAAATTTCAATTGTTGTTATTTACAAATTTTAATATAAATCTCTTCCTCTTGTATAAATATTAAAAATGTTACAAAAAGAAAAAGATATCAAAAGATGGCTGTTTCAAACTTATAATATTTTGATTTATATTTACTCAAGTGATTAATTGGCAATTAATACTTGTGAATAATGTTCGTTAGCCCTTAAATGCGTTAGCCAATTACATTTACGTAACTATATAACAAAGTTGTTATTTATTTAGGCTTAAATTAATATTATAACAAAAGGTTAAAAAGTTTATTTGAAAGAAAAACAAAAAGTCATTGTCTTATGCCAACCATAGCAAAACCTAATTATTTGCTTAAATATTTTTTTTCGTTTTAAGCTTCAAAGAATTGAGAAAATACAATAAGTACTAAAATAGCTTAAGGATATCAAAATACATTTTTTTTAATACATTTATTTTCAAATAAAATTGATGAGCAGATTAATCAAAGTATTTTTATCGTTTTTCACTAAAGTTTGTAGAAAAGTTTTAAAGGGGTTTAAAAATGATGTTCAATTAGTTTTTAATGCGAAACACAAGTTATTTTGTTTTTTTTTTTTAATTTAATATATATTTTTTGTTTATTTCATTTTAATCATTACAACATAAGTATGTGCAACTAAAGGTGTTTTTTTTTTGTTTTCTTTTTAAAATTTATACATACACGTGTTGTTGTCTTAAACAGACATTAATGGAAGAAAGCATGTTCTTATTTACTGGGTTCCTTAAAGAAATTTTGCACAATATGCATCGTAACGATTCGTTAATTAGTCATTGTTTGAATAATTTTTTATTTTATTAAAATTTCATTGACTAACGAAAAAAAAAATTTTCTCAAAATCAATTGTTGATGTATTTGTGTTTGTATTTTTTTTCTACATTAAATGGCTTTAACATTTTAATATTGATAAAAGGAAATACATTTGGCTCCAAGCATATTAATGAATAAATTTCAAAATTAATAAATGATTATTTAAAAAGAAACATATTTACTCTCTGGAATAACAAAAATAAAGAATTCAAACAAGAGTGACTCTGAATCTTGTATAAAGTTTCAAGTCTGGTAGATGTAAAGAAAAAAAAAAAGAGAGAGAGAATAATTGTTTTCCACATATTTATTTAATAAAATTGAAATGAAGTTGTCGTGCACCCTTCATTAGAAAAACTTTAATAGAGGCCTAATGGGATATGTCCCGTTAAGAATATTGTTTTACTAATTTTCTTTTCCCTTTACACATAGTACAAATCAATGATTACTTTTGATTTACTTCTTTCATTGTTAGTATAAAAACTCTGTTTAGCAGTGAAAAGCAAATAAAATTCAAGGTTTCTTGTTATTTTGTTTTTTATTTCGTTGTAATTTCAGCCCTTAACAATGACTGCAGAATATAGAGTTTTTTTTAATTAAAAGTAAGTTTTTGTTCTTTTTGTTGACTTTCTTTAATTAGGCTTCTTTCGATATTCGTCTATGTAAGTAGCTTTAATTTATTTTTTGCTCTTACCTTATTTTTAGCTTTGCTCTTTTGGTTTTTTTATTTTGACTGTTTATTCTTCTGGTTCATTAATTTTATTTTGCTTTTTAAGTCTGGCGTTTTTAAAGTCATCCATAATGTTTGTTTTGTTTAGGAGAAAAACGTACAAAAACTGTAATCTTACGTAATTTCTAATTAAAACTGAATAAAATGTTTGCCCTTAACGCTAGCAAAACAGGGTCACAGAATGAATTCAATAGACACGTTAAAAGCGCAAGATGAATTTTTCAACTTTTTATTTAAAATATAAAAAAAAATTAAGATCTAAAAAATTCAATATATAAAAAATAAAATTGTTAATAATTGTTATATTTTTTTATTGAACTTATTTATTATAAATTATAATAACATTTTCAACACATCACACATATAAGAACTTTAAGCCAGAATAAAATTAATTAATAAATAAAATTGTTTAGTTTAAATAGTTTTTAACATACATATGTACAAAGAATACCTTTTTGGTGTTATAAAGTCTTTTAAAGCCTATCGCTTAAGTCAACTACAAGAACTCTTGAGCAGTGTTAAGTGAACATAATAGTTCATTGGCAATTGATGATTTTTCATTACTCTAATGTCATTTTTATTTTATTTTTTGTTGTCAATATATAAATGTCCATATAAAAAAGTTTGATATTCCAACTACTTTTTTTCTCTGACAAAACGTCTTAAGTTTTTTCCTTTATCTGTTTGTTTTTTTAATAAAACTAATATAATACCTTTAAATTTTAAATATTTAATATTTATAATTTATGGACTTTCTTTGGGTATTTTAATTAAATTTGTATATATATATATATATATATATATATATATATGTACTCCATTGTTTAATTTTAATATTAGTTTTCATATATGTATAGTAAATAAAATATTTTCATTTTTTGCTTTTTTTCTTATCTTCCTCTGTTTGTTTTTCTATATTTCTTTGCAAAATTTTTCCCATTTAACGCTGTTTATAAAACGTTTCTTTTTTATGTAGTTTTGCTATTTTTAATTATTTTTATAACCAACCAACCCTCGAGCACGTTTACCAGAACACAATTTAGTTTAATTAATTGCTAAAACGTAATTGCTCTAACATTTCTTGGTAAACATAATTGCATATATATCCTAATAAGAGTCATTAAAACTTAACACATGTAATTATGAGTTAAGTAAATATATGAATGTATGTATGTGTGTTTTGCCTTATATAAGTGAATTTGTAGTAATGGGTAAGAAAATGCTGCAGAGGACAGTTTTTTACCAAAAATGTTTAACTTGCTTACTTTGTAAATATAAAAAAATTGTTAAATATTTTATTATTGTGACTTGATGACGACTCTTCTGTTATATTTAAATTAAAACAATTTAACTCCAACAAAAAGAATCCATTTTTGTAGAATTTTTACTATTTATCTCTTGCTTTTTTGTTTCCACATACTGTTTTACAAGTTTCAAAATAATATCTCACTAGTCTCACGAATTGTTAACAAACATTTTTTTTGTAAACATGATCAAACAAATTTATGGTTTTTGTAGTAAAATATTTGTCTTCTGTTTTTAACAGTCAAAGCATATTGAAAATTGTTTTTATGTCTCTGTTTTTATAGTTATATATATTTTCTCATATGTAGTTTACTTGCAAATATTTTTAACTTAAACTTATTCTAATTTTCGTTAAAAGTTAATCCTTTTAATATTGGTTAACATAAACCCTACATCAGTATTGCAGAAATTGCAAAATAACTAAATCGTGTAAAAAAGTTTCTGTTTGAGTCAGTTTTTTTAAAGCAAGATTTTTAATTAAAATGTTGGCTTATCCTTATTTGATTTACTGCATATTCTTTGTTAATATACACTTGAAAAAATTTTACACTTAAGCTTTATGAAAAATATTTTTATAAACATTATCGCAATTTCTAAATGCAAACTCTTATTTGCCTTCCATATAATTCTAAATTGGAACAGTGTATACTTAACTCATACATAAACATATATCTTATCTTCTTCAAGAACAGACGGTTATTTTTGCATTTTAAGTCTACGTACTGAAAAGGAAAATGTGAGAAAAGAGATTTTTAAAAACATATTCTTCCAATATACATTTTTTTTTTCTCACAAGACTATATGACAGTTTTAATTAAGTTATTTTCATTTGCTACATAATATGAACATGTTAAGAAGACAGCAAAGAGTTTTTTATGGTATATTTAGTATATTTTATGCAAACAATATAAAAGAATTATTCCCTTTAGAGATGACTAGCTTGGATCACACATAAAAACGGATGGAAGTGAATTAATTAAGGGTGCATATATATAGGTAAGCGAGTATAAAAAAAATTCTAGCCTAATTGTATAGCAAATAAAATAGCTTAATAGTTATTTTAAAATTTTTACTAGAGGTTTTAAATAACTTGCAAATCAATGAATAATTAAATTTTAAAACAACATGAAGACGAATGGTGTTTTTAAAATTTGGTTTGGTTTTGGCTTTTAAAGTATTTTATATTATTAACGAATTTTATATTGGCTTAAAGTTCTTATATTTTGAAAGTGTGATATGTTAATAATGTTATTATTTTTATTCAAAAATTCAGTTTCCCATATTTTATTAACCAAGTAGAATGTATTTCCGAAACCAGCTACGATTTCGCACTTGAGAACATATCACACTTTCAAAATATAAGAACTTTACGCCAAAATAAAATTCATTAATAAATAATTAATAAAAATTTTACAAAGTTTTATATAATTTAAAATATTTTTTTTTACTTTTTATTCAAATAATATGAAAGTTGTCCCTTTGCTTAAAACTTTTATACTTTAATATTTGTAACAAAATAATATTTAATTGAATTTTCTTTGAATCAATTTTTGTTGTAATTTGGGGTTATAATCGTTTATACCTTCAGTTTTAAATTTGATTAAGTTTTATTGGGCGCTTTCTATATCTAAAGAGTTATCTTATCTTTAAACGTATACAAACAGTAATGTAATAGGCTTATCTTCATTATCTTTATTGTGGCTTTAAAAAATATATATTTTTTTTTAATTTAATACTTTTAATTAATAAATCAATACAATAACTTTTCAAACAAATATTTATATTATTTTAAGCCCGCTAAGCTACAAATAGTTTTCTATACCGGTTTTGTTTTATAAAAATATCACTTTTAGTTTAAGATCCTTTTTGTATTCTCTTTTAAATAACATTCGTATAAGTAGTTTGAAATGTATGTATAGCCTTTGCACTATTTCTATTTTCATTACAGTCTTTTGCATCTAAAGGATGAAAAACAATTACCACTAACTTTTTATCTAAATTTAAAATCGGATTATTTTGAGTCAAAAGTTTACTATCAATGTATAAAGTTTTTAGTTAGGAAATATATTTATCGAGAGCAAACGAAATTGTTCCAGATAAAAAAAAATATGCAATTGAGTTAGATTCTATTGAGCTAAGAAGAATTGCCTAGTACCTACTATTAAGTTAACTATTTAACTTTAACTTACTTTATGAGTTGATAAAAATGATGTTTACTTTATCCATCCATTTAATCTATTTAAGGTGTGTGACTTTTGCACTGGATACTATGTTTAGTCTACAAACTACAGCAAACAGAAATTGTATTTTAAGTTCATAGGTAAAATGTTTATAAAAGTTTGCTTTGAACTTATTTTAATAAATGAATTTCAGAGCAACTAACTCTTGTTAAAATCATTTTTGTTTTTACATTTGGTATTGCAATTTTTTTAATTACAAGCTGCGAATATAATTTCCAAGGACAACTTATGATTTACCTTTTTGTTTGCTTTACTTATTTTAAGTTAAAAACTCTCGTGATTATGAAGGTAAGTTAATCCTAACAACTTGCATGTGAGGTATAGTAAAGGCAAAAAATAACCAATTAAGTCATAATGATGAGGGAAAAATGATTATGTAATTAAAGAGATTTTTTACGTAATACTCTGCCATTTTAAGTGCAAAAAAGAATTAAAATTCATACTTCTTATAAAGGTAACCCTTATACCATAACTATTTTTAAGGGATCATGTCGTTTCTTTAGACTGACTAAACAATGAACTATATTACAAATGTAACGTTGTCCTAAAACAGGGCCTCCTACCAGTTTAAACTACTAAATAGTTTTTAGAATCTTTTGTACAGTCAATCATGATAGCAGGTACTGTCGGAAATTATGTCACATTTGTCCGCTTAATTTTTTATTTTTTTTGAAAAATTATATATTTTAGCATTTTATGGGGCGATGAAACGACAATTGAAATATAATTTCAAAGAAAATGTGGACTGAGTGATTGCATGCCATTCAAAATATATCTTAAGGTGATTTTCGATTGCAAAGGAAGAACGTATTTAATTTAATGCACGCAATCTTTTGTTTGTCACCATTTTAAGGAAATCAAAGTCGCACAAAATGTCATATGATTTAAGTTTAAGCGTTTAGTTTCCAATCACGGTTATGTTCATAAGTATTTATACGACCTCTAGTGATTGTCAAATTTTTTAACGAAAACTTTTATTATGAGGAAAGTTTTAATGGCTGTCAGTGGTATTTATTTATTTTTAAAGTTCCAGTTGTGTAATGCATATAAACAATAGTCCTTTTCACAGCCACATGCATTTAATATTATAAATTTATTCAGTTATATATATCCTACATAAATTTTTTAATGACGGTTTAATGTTCAGTTTGCAAACTTGTTACAAAATATGGGCTTTTTTGTTTTTCTCATATTTTCTTATTGTCAGCAGCCCGTTTGCGAAATAAAAAATCCATTTAAATTGTTGCCCTTCTCAAAAAAAAGTATAAAATGAATCAAAATATACACCTGTATAATTTTAAATATTAAGTTATTTTCTACCAGTTTTCAAAAATTTTGTGATACATCACCATTTTCGAATGCGTGTGACTGGGCCTTATCATTTTTTCTTTTGCTTTGCAAATAACCACTGTTCCTTTTTTCTTTTCCTTTTCATTTATTCTTTCAAATATTTTCTTTTTTGGATATTTATTTTTTTATTTTCTATTGCGAATCTAATAAAATTCCATATCCATGATGTTTCCGCTTCTAGCATAAAGATGTTTATTTATATTGCATTCCTTACAATTTGAATGGCAATTTCCTTTTTAGCACTGATATATAAATTTTTAAGCTAAATAAATATTCTGCACTATTGTATTTATAATGCAAAAGAAAGAAAGGAAAAATAAAAATAATGCTACAAAATATGTGTAAATAAAAAACTGATTCCTTGACCTCAAGGATGATAAATATTAAATGGCCTTTATGCTTTATCGGTCTTATACTGTATTATATTATAAAATAAAAATAATTAGGAGGCAAACAGTTTATGTGAAAGCTCCAGCACCTTAAAACACTATAAAAAGAAAAATTTTATAGGAATAACTTATTAAAATTTCTTTCCATTTCAAGTTTTCAGTTTAATAAGGGTTTTATACAAGTACAAAGAAGTTATTTATAAATAAAAATTTTCATTTTTGAAGCCATTATATCTCTTTAATAATAAACCTTTTTTTTTTTGTTTTAAATTATAGTTTTAAATTAAACAGTGAAAATTTAAATATCTTGACTGCAAACTTTAAGAAAAAGCTTAAAATCTCAAATAGACTTTAGTTTTAAAACGCGTTTCTCTTCATGGTGCTGTAAACACAGCTAAAACTGTTTGTATTGCTGGCGTGTAAGTAATATTGAAATAAATTTTACATATTCATTTATACACAAACAGCTCCATCCAAATTGTAAAAATTAGTATTTTTAATATTATTGTTCACTATTTCTTTATCTAAATTAAACGAACAAGAAAACCTATTTTAATATTTTTTTCTCTTGTTAACTAATTTTACTTATATATTTACAACATGCCAAAGCAACACAATGGCCATTTTGTCTTCACCTATTTTTGCATATGTGTAAATTATAATTTTTTCTTTAAATTCTATTTAATTTTTAACATATCGTCTGTCTGTTTTTAATAAATTTATCACTGCGTAAAAAACGTTAAGGTTTATCCTATTCTTCTTACAACCACACAATTTGGCTTATCTGAAAACTTTAACCTTTCACACAAATAAATTTTTTTAGGTTTCCACACAACATATGCTAATGTGTTCAATGATGCAGTTAATTAAAGTTGATTTTAAGGGCTCTAAAGCTTAACACATTTTATGTTTAGATAATAAGATTAAAGTGAAAAAATGCCAGAAAATTGAATTTAAAAATTTAAGGGATCGATTTTTTCTTTTGTTTGGTTTTTGTAAATAAAATGTTAGTAGAATTTTCAAAAAGGTCTAATTCAAAAGAGTTAAACTTTTTAAGCTTAAAAATGTACTTTAATACTTAGTACTTTAATTAAGTAAATTGTTTAAAGAATTTTTTAAGCTTAATTTTTCGGTTATGAATTTGCTATAACTCGATTTAAAACGCAATATTTAATAAGGACATTTTTTAAGCAACATTTTGTTTTAATAATTGTTTACGCTCAGTTATTTTCCGAAAACACGGCGAAACCTATTACACATATTACCAAGAAGCTTTAATACATCGTCCACCAAACGCTTACTCAGCTAATAAAGTTTTTATTTATTTATTCTCTTCTTGAATTTTATAACCAGAGTTATTTAAAGAAGGAAACTTTGCTACCACAAGTTTTCTTTAAATTGACCAAAGGCAACACTACCTATGATCTTAGTTACATTTATCTTTCAATTTTATTGTAATACTGAATTCGTTGATTTGTTACTATAATTACTATCTTTATAATAAGAGTCCAATTTTTCTTTTATTATCCTGTTAAAGGCTTGAAAATTTTAAATAAATTACCCACACTACAAAATCTTAAGAAAAAGAACTCATGTGTTTTGTTGTCGTTATGTTGAACGACAACCATGTTTACAACATAAAATGTACGTGTGTACGAAATTTACATTCAATAGCTTGTTAGCTATCAAAAAAGAAGGAGGTTTGCGGAATTTTTTGCATATAAAAAATAAACCAAAAAAAAAAAAAAAATTTAAATAATTGTTATAAAAATGACAAACAAGTCATGTAAGAGATCAGAAATAGAAAAAATTATAATTTATTTCAGTGCAATGCACTCAATTTAATCCTATTTAGTCGTATTTGTCTTTATGGTGGACCCTGCTTTAATAATACTTTTATTTGTTGTCATTAGTGCTGCGAAAGCCAAGCACGAAATTTTTGGAAAGACCCATTTTTATTCCCGTTACCACGCAAACCTTAACGGCTTTATTGATTACTTCTTCCGGTCAAATTTTTTTTCGCCATCGACCTTATTATTTACCGAGCAGGTTGTCCCTTATTTTATAATCAAAAATTGAAGAGTCGACATTAAGGGACCTCCGGGTCTTTCTGGCACTAACGAATAATCATTTTGGTAATTAAGAGCTACTCAATCGTGAAACAAACTTACGCTAATTGCACAAACCATTGGTACACATACTCAGTAGCTAAATATGACAGCAATTTTAAAAATTTTAATTCTAAACATCGTAAAAAATAGTAATTATCACATTTTGCAAGCAAATGTTATAATTTTTTCCAAGTTTTAAGTTATTTAACTAATTGCTCTAGTATTTCTAGTAGTATTTCTGGAATAAAAATTTTCTTCTATTAAGTTGATATTCCCAATTTTGTTTACAAAATATTTAAAGGCTGCCACAACCAGCCGATAAAAAAGTTTCGCAATTCGTTTATTTTTTATAACATACATTTATACTTGACACATTTAGTTAGTTTTCTTTCTTTGGTGATAGAAATGAACAAAAAAAAAAACGGGGCTCATAAAATGTGTATATAAAAATAAGACTCTAAATTGATTAAAACTATATAGTTGCATGAGTATTGCTGGTTGCTTTCTTTCCTCAACTGCTTCTATTACAAGTGCATACTTTATAAAGTTTCAGTAAAAACTGCTTTTTAACAACTTTTGATTTAAAAATTTTTTTTATTTAAAGACACGACTTTCTCCTTTCAATTTTTTCACTTCTTTATGATATAAATTTTTTTTAATAAAGTTTTGTCAAAGAAAGTCCTTTAATACAGAAAAAAGAGAAGAAAAAAACAAACTATTAATCAGAATAAAAATTAAAAGCATTTATGGCAAACAAAACTTTTCCAGCTGTTCAACTATTAAAATATTTGTGGTAAAAAATTGTGTTCCATTTAGTTTGTTTTTATTATTATTTTTCTTTGTTTCTCCATTTTTTTGTTAAAAAATATTATAATTCTTATAATTTATTAGAAAAATTATCCTATTAAAAAAGTGATTAAAATGATTTAATTGCAAAAAGGATTTTAGGGTTTTTAGTTATACTTACAAGTTAAAAAAAAACTTATTATACAAAAGGTGTTGCGTTGAAAAATTTTGTTTTAAACACTAATTTTTGATTCCAGCTAAATTCTTAGAAATAAATTTTCGTCAAAGTTAGAATAAGGATAAGGATAAATATTATAGGTCTTCGCTTAAAGTAAAAAACTATTCAAAAAAGTCAATTAAACCTCGGACATACACATGGGTCTGACCAGACCTTTTCAGAGTTTTAACGTAGTTGTAATGTGTTAGTAATTTAGCCATATAAAAAAAAATGTATGAAAATGCGAATCAAATCATAGTTTTAAGGACATTTTGTTGTACACATCACATTCGTAACACATGCGGTTAGAGCGGACCCACATATATTTTTTATGAAAAGCGAAATAATTATATTATTTTAGTTTGCTATTTGTAAGAAACGGGAACGTTTTTCATTGATATCGTTTAAGTTGCCTTTTAGTTGCTATACAAAAAAAAAAAAATTCCCTTTTTGTCTAAAAACCTTTATGTGGCCTGCCTGTAGCTATCATTAAATTTAAAATGTATAAAATAGAAGAGGTCATAAAACAATAAATTTGCATTAAAAATTGCAACTGGTTGGCAGATGGAGTAAAAATGAAATTTTGAACATTTAAAAGTACACAATGCTTTTTTCAAGCTTCTCAGACATTTAATTCAAACGTTAGTATGTGATTTTACAAACTTTACATGCAAAACAAAGAATAGAACGGTAAAAACAAAATGCAATTTTAATTTTAACTTGATAATCAGATTAATTTTTTACGATTTATAATTCTTAAAAAGGTTAAATATAGCTGCTGTAACATAATATATAAAAAATTAAAATATTATCCATTTAAAGGTATTAAAATGTATAGTAGGTCTGGCCACATCCAAGTGTTGCGAATGTGACAATTAAAACATGTGTAAGACGAAGGGTTAAAACCAGTACAAAGCATGTTTAACTCTTTCAGCCACGCTTTTACATATATAATTTTATAATCAAAACAAT
>NDXZ01004689.1:2361-14179 GCA_003055125.1 Paykullia maculata | reverse complement strand
TAAAAAGGTAATAGGGTCGCTACAACAAATATAACAAACAAAAACTACATTAAAATTGTTATTGCAAAAATACTTTACTTCAAACTTATTGCTGCCAACTGTTTTATTAAACAAAATAACACAACAATTTTTTTTCTTCTTTCAGTTTTTTACACAAAAATTAATATCTTGAAGCTTTTGGATAACCTAAACACATGTTTGTAATATATGTGTGTAGGACATGCCATTTGGATCATTTGAATAAAAATTGACTAATTGGCCTTAAATACGCAAAAATGTAGGTTAAAAAGAATATAATTTTAACGACTTTTCGGACGTAAAACTGTATTTCTTTACGATATGTTATTACAAAAATTATGTTAACATGTTGAACAAAATACTGTTTTGATTTATAAAAATATTAAACAAATTATGAACTCGAAATAAAATACAGAAAATTTCAAGGGTTTTTACATGAGAACAATTTATATAGAACAGTACTGTATTTGAGAGAATACAGAACAGATGGTCACCGTAAGTATAATGAACAAAGTCATTTTATTATATTTAAGAAAAGTATCACGTTACAAACCGCTTACCAAACCCAACAAATCTTGTATCACATTTGGAAAATTATACATACACACACACTTAACACTAAACAGCTACTGTTTTGCTGTTTATCATGAAAGTATTGATCTTTAAACCAGAGATTCCTAAATTTTTCCGTGTGTTTTACAATTTTTCTATTGTTCCAAACTTGTTTTGCTTTTAAAGGGTTTTATTTTTTTTATATTTTTAATGTATCAACTTTCGGTGCTACTGGTGCTAGAAACGAATGCTGGCGATGAAATTGTAGCTTGTAAATAAATAAATAAATAAATAAATAAATAACATTCTCAGTAAATCACAATTTTAAGAACCAAAAAAAATAACAAATTGCTAAAAAATTATTAGATGAAAAAAAGTTAAACATATAAAAAAAATTACAATTATATAAATTAGTTTTTTTAATATTTATTCTGGCTCAAGTTCATTTTAAAATTTCTGCATTATGAAGAAATTAATTTTTTATTTGTGATAATTGAAGAATATACTGAAAAAGTAAGTTTTTCCAACACTAGCCTAGTGGAATGCTTTTTCGAAACCGTCAACCATCTGTTGATGACTGACCAAAACAAAGAAAGTAATATAAAAACAATAAATTGTACTAAAAATACAACAACTGCTTCATTGCCATTAGTTCGAGGGTTAAAGCAGGACAAATACATGTGATAATGATGAAGAAGATAAAAACAGATAAAAGCTTTAAATGGTTGTAGTAAATTTCGTTCTCACTTAACTAGTGATAGAAAAAATTAAATTCGGCGCCTATCAGTCACCATAGTATATTTCCTAATAACTTTGAGTTAAATAGATTATATTTACATTCAACACTAAAATACCGATCAAAAAGTGCTGATGATGAAACCGTAGCTGGTTTCCAAAATGCATTCCACTCGGCTAGTGTCGGGAAAACTTACTTTTTCAGTATACTTTCAATTATCACAATTTAAAAATTAATTTCTTCATAATGAAGAAATTTAAAAATGAACTTGAGCCAGAATAAAGAAAAAATTCGTTTAATAAATAAGTTCAACTAAAAAATTAAAAAATATTACAAAATTATATAAATTTTAAAATATTTATACATATTAACAAAACCTACATACATTATTTGGTTAATTATTCATCTGATGGTCACTTTAAGAAGTACTGTTATAAACAAAAAGAAATAAATATTCTTAAGACAAATGCTTGTGTTAAAGCTAAAAATCAAAGTTCTTTTCCAATCTTGTAAACAAGTAGCTTCTATTTTGCTTAAAAGTCTGGCGATACGACTGTCTTACCATCCGTCTTGTTTGCATCCCGTGAACGCACTCTAGATGTCGTGCCAAATAAATGTTACATTTTTTTTAATAAAAAAAGTTTCTGTTTAAATGTTTTTTTTTCTTTGCTTTGATTTGTTGTTGTCGTTACTTGGCTTAAATCTTTGGCACGCATGCTTAAATAAAGTTCACGCATAAAATTTCTTAATAGATTTAAGAATGAAATTTTTGTAACCAGATATCTCCTTTTTAACTCTTTTAAAGCTTTAGTTTATTTCTTACTTTAAACATCGATTGTGCTTTTGATATATGCAAATAAGTACGTTTTTTGGTATTTAAACGTGAGAGCTGTTTAAATAAATGTAGTGAAATGTAAATTAAAGAGACAATAACGATTAATATCATTTGCCCGACAACAAGTTAAAAATGCATTTTTTTGCAAATCATATGCGAAACAGTGTTAGAGTGGGAAATCATAATAAACCGTAATAAATTTTTAGTGTAGAAATGTTGTTTTTTTTCTACAGTAGTTTTGCATTAGTGACAGAAAACAAAAGACTCAAGACACAAACATGATAGTATTTAGAAATTAAACACTGGGAATTTGCATATTCGTAATTCTTTTCTATAACTGTTAGGTTAGTTCTGCCAATTATTTTTATTATGTATTGGAATTGTCTAACCTTGATATTTTTTTGTTTTAATTTAAGTTTTTGTATTTGCTATTGAAAAAAGCTCTGGGCTTTAATGGCATCTGTTTTAATGTTGCCTCAATATTTTAATATCAGTAAAAGGCAAAATGTTTGATTAATTTATATTTTAAAGATTTTTATATCGTCTTAGAAATTTTCATATGGTTTTTTAATATTTTTGTTATTTATTATCTAGTGATCTCTTAAAATAGTTATTTCTATTTAAATCAATAAAACAAAGTGAAATAAGTTAATAATAATAAAAATCCACTTTAAACTTCTTAATTATCGTAACAAGAAAAGCAAGAATAGCCATCATAAAAAAACTCTTACTATTATAGCAGCAGCAGTGTTGAACACCTGACACAATCTTGAAGCTGACATACAAAACTCCAAGGACAGACTCACGCTAATATGCACACAAAAAAAAGAAGAGTGAATGTTGTTTTTGTTGCAATAGGACTGAAACTATTAAAAAAAAATCTCAGACAGACATTCACAGAAACGCATACTAACATTAAATGGCGCAAACGACGCATGTATCCATTCACTGCATACCATTAAGCATCGCCTTTAATTGCATGAATCAGTTTGTATTTTAGACAGAGAAAAACTTTGTATGAACAGAGTTTTAAAAGAAAGAAATCGAAACATATTTTGGCTGGTATTTAATTTATACATTCGATATAAATAAAATTTCATTATTAAAGAAAGCCCCTAATAGAGTCTTTTTATGAGAATACGTTAAAGAATTTTTCTGTTTCTAGAACCTACAATTAATTATATTTTCTAGAAAAAAACTTTCAATAATTCCCTGATTTAAAACTTTTTAATCAAACTGCCATATTCTCCTTAACTTATTAATTACCGAAAATTTAAACGTTGGATTATTTTGATGAAAATTTCAGGAAAGTCTTATGATAATATTTTTAACATTTTCTGAAATAATTTTTTTCCGACGAGTGCTTTCTCTGATAATTGCCGTTTGTTTGACCACACGCTGATACTGTAAAGTTGTTATAAAACATATTTTCAGATATTTTTGTTGTTTGTGGTACGTATATATATAAGAAGGTCTAGTAGCAAATAATATTTCAAAGTAGTTGCAGGTAAAACAAGGTAAGTATTGGAATGTAAACAACGAATTTTTTTTTAATTTCAAGTATTTATTTTTAAAATAAAGTTAGCATAGAATTATTCAATTTTTGGTTTTTTGTTTGAACGTGTGGCGCAGCGTTGTAAATAAAATTGTTTGTCTTCGTGAAACAATTTAAAGCAATTTTCTGAGTGTACGTGAACGTTGCACTTCTCACACTTGAATATGGTAGCTTTTGGTGTGCATGCAACGCAATGGCGGCCATCATCTCGTCGATCGATAAATGCTCCACAAAAACACCAAACATATCAGCCAATGGCCGAACATTCGCGAACTTATCAGAAATATCCAAATTGTTATTGTTGGCGATGTGAAAGTTCCTTTTTAATTTTGTGAACATATTCCGCGACATTGTTTTTCGAATCATTGGAATGCCGAACGCTGGATCTAAGCTCCAATACAATGTGGTTTATCGGACATTATGATACCCAGAAAATTGAAGAATTCACATGAAACGTTAAATAAGATACTTGTCGCACATTTTGCTGATATTGTTTTGGGCAGCATATCGATTTGTTTCGTCTACAAGTAAAGCAATTATTTCATTGTCGAAGAATAATTTAAATAATTCAACTTGTGTATTCTCGCTTATAGTTCGGAGCAGTAGCTCTTGTTTTTTCTTTATCAATGGCTCATGTGCCGGGAGAATATCGTAGGCAGCTTGTTTGTTTTTTTCCAATCCGGTTTAAAATCAGTTACGGGACGATATTTATGTT
This sequence comes from Paykullia maculata, assembly GCA_003055125.1. Taxonomy (NCBI): domain Eukaryota; kingdom Metazoa; phylum Arthropoda; class Insecta; order Diptera; family Rhinophoridae; genus Paykullia; species Paykullia maculata. The sequence continues at coordinate 9,768 of NDXZ01004689.1, read as the reverse complement.
TGGGTAATTCTTTTGACATTGATGGTTTCGATTCCTCCTCTTGAACTTCGAATTCCGGACCCTAATAGTCGCACATAACTAGCAACACAAAACAAAAGGAACACAATAAAAAATAATAACTGCTATTTCGTTCAACGGGCTCCCATCGCAAGTAATATTTGTTGATATTTTTTCATCGTCTATTGTTTCATAATCGAAATCACCGGCAGTATTATCGGGGGGCAAACAAATAACACTTTCAATCGTGGATGGTTTCTCATCCTGATATAAATCATCGCTCCAGTTATCGATGATGTCTTGCAGTTTAGCGTTTGTAAGGTACTCTCAGCGTGACATTTCAGACAATCTCACAGTTAGTTTAAAAAAAATAATAGTTTCTAATAAGAAGAAGTTGTAACACAGAAAAAACACCTGTTCGATAAAAAATGTGCCAATTCTAATACAAACTAGTAAGAGCGTTATATTCGTCTATACCGAATCTTATATACCCTTCACTACGTTCTATATGTGTGTAAATTGTTAATTTTTTTTCAAAATACACAAACATTTTATTTGTTTTTTTTTCTAATGTAATCATTTTTGTGTTAAAAAACAAACAAAAAATAACAATTTTTTTTTGCTGATACCTCGAAAAAAAAATTTTTTTTTGCTTAAAAATCGAAAATTTTTTTCTTTAAAACTACCCAAAAGACATATCTTACACACAAATATAATAATTTTTGAGTAAAAAAAAAAACTTAAAAATAAGAGGCGGTCGTTTTTTTATGCTTATATCTCAGCCGGTTATTAATGTATCTTGCCAGTTTTCAATACCAATTTTTTCGAAAGCATTTCCAAAAGTTTGATACCACAAACAACCCTGGGTGACCTATGGGAGCTACGTAAACTTGATTTCAGCATACACATGGACAGACGGAGAGACGGACATGGCTAAATCGACTTCCCTATCTACAAGGATCCCAAATATATATACTTTATAGGGTCGCAAATGAATATTGAAGAAATTACAAACGGAATGACAAACCTATATATACCCTTAACACATGTGTGTGTGTGAAGGGTATAAAAATATTAAATGTCAAATGTCACTATCAGTACCAGCGTGTGCCGAAAAACATGCTGGTAATAACTGCCACCTAGCGGCACGTATATTTACCAGTGAGGTGAATTAATGGCTTTAGGTTACTTTTTGGAGCTTTGGCAACATACGGCAATACATAATAATTCATATATAATATAAAATTAATTTAATAAGAGTCTATTTTTGGACACTTTTCAACCCCTTCATGTGAAAGGGGGGGAGCTTAGGGAAAATTTTCCATAAATAGCTTTTTGTTTGTAAGACACTTAACCATAATATAAATGCCCCATACATTTAATTATTTTTGTTTTTCTGTATTTTATATTTACTCAAAGTTGAGAAAATGATAAACGTGTGTTCAAACACACGGCGGTAAAAAATGGGTTATGGGAACTAAAACTCGAATTTTGATTTTAGTAACTATTGTTTAACTAAAACGGGCTTTTAGTGCCTTAACTAATGGCAAACTAAGAGCTGTGAATAAAATATCATTGGCTAAACCATTGCTATTAGTTAACAATGAAAATTAATTTGGGCATAAACTATACTGATCAATATGAAGAAAATAAAGTTCAGGTGAACACCAGATTAACAAATTCTGTTTTATCGACCTTATTGATAATAGAAACTTGTCTATTTTTTACAATATAAAGATCAATATTGTCCCTAAAATGCTCAATTGTAGACGGCTGATTAAGAAAAATTGTCGAAAAAAAATTAATTTAACTTTGTTTTGTATCGTTATTAAAAATATGGACCAACTACATCACCAAAATAAATTTCCACTCCACCGTTATTTTATCTGGATATCATAGTTGCCTAAAAATAGAAAAATATAAAAATCTGTATTTTAAAATAATTAAAAAAAAAACTTTTAGGTCTTATGAGACAGATCATGATTTTAATATTAAAAATATAAATTATAATTCCTAAATATGCAACATTTTTGTTAACAAATTTCTGTTATAAGAAATTCCAAATATTTTCCCTATATCTGGTAATTTTTTTTAACATTCTTTATTTCTAAAAAATGTCGACAAATTCTCTCTATATTATACGAAACTACTTTTCAAATAACTTATTTCCAACACTGCATGAAATTAAAAGAAAAAACTACTTGTAAAACCCACAGTAAAATAAAAACTCTCTGTTCTGGACTCACGCAGCATAAAACTATAAATCAAAATTATTATGGCCTTTCAGTAAAAGTGAGTATCGCACTTCAACGCCAAGTTATCAAAAAATGCTAATAAAAAAATATTCATATGCGTGAGTCAGGCCTGTAGATGAATGAAACAACAAACTTAAATGTGAATTTATAAAACAGAGACAACAAAGTGGTTGATGCCAAAAGAAAACGAAATTAAATAAAGAGTTTGAACTGGCTGCAGTTGCTGGTGCTAATAATGATCATTTCAATTGGTAACCAGCCTAAGAATTTATGAGATTTTTTATTGGTTTTCATTGCTTGGAACGACTAAAAACGCTGCATAATGATCTGCATGTTAGAAAACTGTAAAAACGCATTTCTTTTCACTGATTTTGTTGGCGGTGCTGCTGCTGCTGCTTTTGCTTATGATGATTAAGTGATGTTTTTCTATAATATATTTTTTTTTGCCATATGTAAGTAAACGTTCGTAAAATGCAAAACTTTCACACGTTTTGGGAGGTATTAGTACAAAAACGAAAAAACAGTTGACCATATGGTGTCCAATTTGGATTGGTGGTCCTTGTCTAAATAATTTGTCTTAAAGATTAAAAGAAAATAAACTTTTGTTGTAATTAAGTTTTAAGTTGGGTAAGCGATTATTACTCATCAACAAAGAATTCATTGAATGTTTCTTAAAAACAGAATTTCTATTTAATAATTTTTATTTAAATAAATTATTCCATGGAATGCTATTAAAAAATATAACAGTTCTTTATGTTACTAAAATACTTCATTATACATATTTATTTAAATATGGTTAACTATTTGCTTTAAGCATGATTTTTTTTGAATTTAAATAAAAATTCTTTAAGAAAAAATGTTTTTTCTTTTTTTTATCAACTTATTTAAAAATTAAATTCAGTGATTCTTTAACTTAAGATTGATTATACTGTTGTATATGACCGTGGTGAATCTTGAATACCGTTTACCAATTAAAAAAATACTTTTACGATAGGTATTTTTATTTGTAGCAAAAACTATAAATTTTAAACATTTATTACAAGTAGAAAACTCATACATATTTACATAAATAAACTTTCGGTTCATATGGAATGCATAAGAAACTTTTAGGAAATACATTTTGAAAATTTTATTTGCAAATTAAAGAAACTGTTTTGCAAATTTCTTGTATAAAAAAATGTTATTAAATTTGTATAAAGAAAATACTTAACAACAAGCTCATGACTTTGATTTTTCCATACCAAATAGGTCAGAAACTTACTTGTATCATAAGAGCATTAAAAAAAAATTTGTATAAATATTTTAACTTTTTTACAGGTTGTTTTTACAAATCTTTTTTCTAATATTTTTTTTAACTTTGCTGTTTTTTCTTAATGATTTCAGGATATTTTTCTTTTAGTTAAGGTTTATGGTTTGGCCGTAAGAATGTTTTCCACAAACAAAAGGACGGAGAGACCGTTAAAGCATCCCCTTATAACATCAGATAAGTTAAAAAACATTTACAATATCTTGGAAACTAAGTAATAAAATAATTAAATAAATAATAATATATTTTATTATATATATATCATATATATCACTTTAACCAAATATTTTTATTAAAATAATTACTTCCATGATTTATATTGAAGCCATGTGAAATTTTAACCCATCATTAATGAAGAAAAAATAAAAAAAGAAGCAAAAACACTGCAGTATTGTACCATTCACACATGTGGCAAGGGTATTTATAGGTTTATCATTCCCTTTGTAATTTTTACAATATTAATTTGCGACCCAATAAATTATATATATTCTGAATCCTTATTGATAGGGAAGTCGATTTAGCTATGTCCGTCTATCTGTCTGTCCGTCTATTGAAATCAAGTTTTCTCAACCCCCCGATGTTGCACGGACGCGTTATTAGTATCAGACAATCAGAATTTTTAAATTTTCCTGAGATATTTGCTATTAAAAATCAATAAAATCGCTTAATAATCGACCGAGAGGACATGTTGATACCCTGTAGTCAGCCTAGAACCAAATGTCTCTATATCAACACTTTTCTCTGGCGACAATTGCACTAGTTAAAATGTCGATAACTTTTCTTTTATGTGTGTGTAGAAATTCGTTAGAGAAAACCGTTCTAGTGTATTTCTGGTGACATTGTTCCTATTATTATTGTATGTTCTGTCAAAAAGACAACAATTATTTTGTGTTTTGAAAATGATTAAAATTATTTTTTATAATTAAATACCTATGTATATGGAAGTTTGAAAGAAACCTGCAGCTATTATAGGTATGTACTGATGTATGCAGCATATACATATGTTTATGTGTTTAAGTATTTTGCCCTATCCCTTAAAATATTGTAGACCAGTGTCAATTAAATGTACTAGTGAATCTTTGGTTCTGATGTCTATATATGGTCCCAAAAGAACTACCTAGTCAATAGTTCTAAGGTCACTAGTAGATTCTCAATGACAAGCACATGTTGAATGTCTATAGCAAAAAGCATTGTGTGGGGTAGTACTGTGGACAATGTCAGTATATCATTATACTTTTGCTATCGACATTTTCTTCAGGGTACATACTTACATACATAAGTAAACATATACACATATAGATACAAACATAAATACACATAGTGAAGGGTATATAAGATTCGGCACAGCCGAATATAACGCTCTTACTTGTTTTTCTATTCATCCCGTTTGCGGCAGCGAGTAATAGGATTCAATATGGCACCTATTTTTCTTGTTTCTTAATTCTTTTCCTATAAAGCTGCTTCGATTAGGTTTTATTTCACCCAATATTGCTGTCTCTTTTTTGCCTTTTGTAATTTTGGCAACTAATTACTCATGAATTAATCAAGTGGCATCAATTTAAAATAATAATGATGCTGGTGACTTACATATGGAAAACTTATTCAAAAACATTTTTAATATTATTTTCACTTAAATGAAGGGGGAAGAGATTTTAATATCGCTTTAAATAATATTAGTTTAGCATTATTATCGTTCAAAATAAAATAAAATGTTGTTGGCGTAAACAAGTTAAATTTAAAGGTTCGATCATTAAACAGAAATTTCTGTTAAAAAATATTTATTATAATGTTTGATTTATAAAATCTGCCAAAATGATTTACATTGAACAGAAATTTTACGAATAAAATTGTATCTATTTTTTGTATAAAACCTTATAATAACTATAAAAAGGATAACACATTTGTAAGGCCATAAATTGGGGTTTTGCCTAAACATGTATTTCTTACAGGAAACAAATTTAAGGACCTGTGTTATTTGACGATTTCTATAAGATTTACTATTAACGAATTTATTTTAAAAACTGCAAGTTCTACGAAGTTTTATTTAATTTCAAAACAATTTTTAAAAACCTTTCCTTTTTTTAACAAATTTTATTTTTGCTGCAGTGTTCACAACAGCTTACAATCTAAAGCTAGTTTAAATACTCGTATAGAATATTGTTTATAAATATTTGTTTCAAAATTAAAAATTTCCATTTAAAACCAAACTGTCAAAACGCCTCATTAAAGTTTTGAAAAAATTTTAATTTGAGCTTATTTTCAAAACGGCAAGAAGATAAAGAATCTGTCTCAAATGTTTGTTTATATTATTTGTATTCAAATAAATATTTCTGACCAATTCTTAGGAAAATCTTAACTGAAGAAAAACAAAAACTTTGTTGTTGTTCTCTTCAATCTCTGTTATACATATAAAACTTAGATTTGAATACCACAAACATTTAATCGCAAACAGATGATATGTACATACCAGTACTTACTACATACGTATGTATGTATGTATGTATGTATGTGCTACGACTGACTTTGTTTGTTTGTTTGTAGACGGTGGATATTTCCTACGCCAGTAACTATCCAAATGTCCACTAACTCGGCTAAAGTGCAACAAACATTTGTTAAATGTAAGATGAAAAAAAAAATTGGTAACAAAATGAATAAGTATGTAAGCGAACTATATTTGGCTGTCACCGAATTTCGTACGCCTTTTACTAATAATATATATAGAGCCTTTCAAGGCAAATGAGCGCACAAATGGGCGTGTCAAATTTTTTTTATTAATTGTTTATTAAAATTAAATATGAAACCATAGGATTTCATAATAATTTGAAACCTTTGACAGTATAGAAAATTAAATGAGGGAACATTAATAATGGACATATGTTCATAAAACCATGTCTTTTAGTTTTTCAATTTTTACAACTTAAAATGAACCATACAAAACACTGTCTTTTTTCAAAGATTTGTTTGTCTTATTTTTTTTGTAGTCGACAGATTTAATGAGTATTTTATCACACTAAGTCCTCGCCTCTAAGTACCATGTTATTTTCTTCGATACTAAAAGGACATACAAATATAATCTATTTCTTCAAATTGTTTTTCCTTTTAATAGTTTGAACTATTTAAGAAAGCTTTTAAGAAATTGGCAAATGGACGAACAAGCTGAATAATTTAAGATTCATAAGAAGATTATAAAAATATATATTTAAAGGGAATCAAAGTGAATTTATACTTCAATATGTTACAAACAAAATGACATATAAATATTTCTCTTCCTAGAGGTGAATATAAGAAATCATTAAACGAAGTACGCCATGAGATGCCAAGAACATGATCTATACAATAAGATCGCACTTATTTTTATGTATTTCATAGTTGGTCTTCTCTACGTCTTAAACCTTGGGCTTACAAATGAATGTGTGTGTGTGTGTAAATATGTGTTCAAGTTTTTTTTTTAACGAATTTAATTGGATGTGAACTGTTAGTAAACTGCCAAATACCGAATGACAATCGAAATACCACAAAACAACATCTGAAGTAAAAACCAAAAAATAACAAACAGCAGCAGCTGTAACGTATATTCTTTTTCTTCTTCTTTTTATTTTTTTCCAATTTTTTCTTACAACGAATAACAACAAAATCAACTGTAGCAATAACAATGGTGTTTTAAGCTGTCACCAAGAAGAAAACTGCAATGCAACAGCAGCAACAGTTGTTGCTAAAAAAAAATCGTTCTGGTTTTTTGTTTTCGAACAATAAAACTATCAGCAACCAAAAAACCAAGTGCATAAATACCACACACAACGTTTGTCGTTTAGGCGTTAGATGTTGTTCCTCCTTTTTTTTTTTTTTTTT
>NDXZ01004683.1:0-26914 GCA_003055125.1 Paykullia maculata | reverse complement strand
AATAAAAATAATTTAAAAAATTTCTCAGTTTTAAACTATAAAATTTTGTTTCGTTTTCATTATTATATTTGTTGGAAAGTTGATTTTTAAAATTATTTTGTTTTTGTTGTTTATTCTATTTAGTAGTTTTAGTTTTAGTTGCATTTTAGTTGTCCAGTGGCTTAATTATTAGCTTTGCTGAAAACAGTTGTTTTGTTCATGCAACAACAACATACGGATAAAAACCTGAACTAATTAGAATTTTTTCGACAAAAAAAAATTATAAAAAAAAATCTCTTACTTTTTTATTTTATAAAAATTTTTGTTTACTATATTGACAATGTTTTTGTTTCACATATGTGTGCGACAAAACAATACAAGGTAATTTGCATTGATTTTAAATTGTTATTTTTAAATTGTATTTTTCAAAAGGAAATGCTTCATGGGAAGTATGAGTGTTAATTAAATAGATTATATTACTAATACGTATGGGTGGCTTATGAGCAAAATTAAAGACAAAATTTAAATTCATTTATGATTCTGAATTACGATATATTATACATACAAGAGATGAGCGATATATTGAACTTGTTATATATTTATACAAACTTGTTATTTTATAACTGTGACTGGAAAATCACTAGCTATAAACGTTAAGTCACTGTTACTTATTTTCAATTTATCACGTTTTACTTTGTAAAGTAATGTTTTCGTACTTTTGTTGTCTCTCTTTTTCGTGTCAACTAACAGTCAACAAATAATATTACTGTTTCTCTTAATCATTCTATTATAAATTTCTTTTTTAAGATACATGAGTAAAATAGCGGTGTTTTTATATATGTATGGTAAGTTAGTGCAGACAAAACCCAGAAACGTAAATTTCACCAGGTGTTCGTACCTCTATGGTAAACTAAAATCTAATCAATAGTGACACGATTACTCTTTTAAATAACATTTTTCTCATTTGTTTAAAGTAACAAACTGTGATAACAGTCACCGTTTAAAAGAACAGTGATTTAAAAATCTTGCTTACTGTTAACGATGTTCTTTAAAAATCAGGCAATCGCTCATTTCTTACATATTTAAAAAAAAAATTAAGATGTTATTTTCTATAGACTCACTTTTGTTTTAAGGCGGAATTTTGGTTTTATTCATAAAAATTAAAAAAAAAACAGATTTTAAAACTTTTTTTAAGCAAAATATAATAAAATTTTATTATTGGTGATTATTTGAATACTTTGTTATTTTGTGTATTAAAATATTATAAAATTAAATAAACTAATACATTTTCACAAATTCATTATTTAAGCTTGAGGTCTGTTTTTATATAAAACAGTCTTAAAAACTTGCATTTTTTATCCCTTATTATAATATGCAACCCCAATATTTTGCTATCATTAAGCGATTTGTAATGTTTTTAGACATGTCAAAGGTCAAAAATATAAACTTTTTTTAATTTATTTGTTCTTTTTAAAAATCAGAGCTCTGTCCATCTGTAACCATATGCAAACCATTATTTATCTGCAAGATTTTTTCAAGACCTTAAAAATCTTATTTTAAATTTTCCAGGCAAATCAACTAAATAATCGTTAGTTTTTTAAATAAATTTATAACATTAAAATAATTTAAGTTTAAAAAAGAGATGTACAAAAATTAGTTTTCCCAAACGGAAAATAAACACAGCTTTATTTTATTTCGCCATAGGTCGATTCCCTTAAATAAAGGTACGTATTTAAGGCATATTATCGCTTCTGTAATTTTAATTAAATTTTCTCTTAAACAAATTTTCTTTTTAATTCACATTTACTTATAAATTAAAAAAAACTATTTTAGAACTGACATTTCTTGAAAAATCAGTTATAGAAAAAATCATAAGTAAAACCCTTCTAGGAGAAAAATATTTAGACAAATTCTACAGCTATACTCATAAAACAAACAACTAGTAATAGCGCTATATTCGGCTATACCGAATCTTATATACCCTTCACTACGTTCTCTATATGTGTAAATTAGTAAAAAATTTTCAAAATACACAAACATTTTTTCCCAATATAATCATTTTTGTTTTAAAAAACAAAAAAAATTTTTTTTTTTTTTTGCTAATATCTCGAAAAAAAATTTTTTTTTTGCTTAAAAATCGAACATTTTTTTTCTTTAAAATTCCCCAAAATATATGTCTTACACACGAATATAATAATTTTTGAGTAAAAAAAAAACTTACATAAAACGAGGCAGTTGTCATTTTTTGCTTATATCTCAGCTGGTTATCAATGGATCTTGCCAATTTTTAATACCGAATTTTTCAAAAGCATTTCCAAAAGTTTGGTACCACAAACAGCTATAGATTACCTCTGGGAGCTACGTAATCTTGATTTCAACATATACACGGACAGACGGATAGACGTACAGACGGACATGGCTAAATTGACTTCCCTATCTATAAGGATCCCAAATAAATATACTTTTTAGGGTCGCAAATGAATATTGAAGAAATTACAAATGGAATGACAAACCACATGTGTGTGTGTGAAGGGTATACAAATTTATAAAAATCATATTTACTAAACAATTTTCTTTAAGATTTTATTTAATCCACAATTTCTACTTGTTGGGCTTAATAACAATTTATTGTTTTCATTTTTCCATATCCATACTAAAACCATAATACGAAATATTTTACGAAATCATTTTTCTCTTTGTGATTAATAAAAAAGGTCGTTGTTCTTGTTGGAAAAAAGCAAAAAGACTTAGGAATCTAAATTTGCAATCTTTTTTTTTTTTGCTTAAGAATATTCATAAAGTTTTTGACAGTTTATTTTCAAAAAGTACACAGATTGCATAGTTTGCCAGAAATTTAAGCGCGTACTTAAGTATATATAAGATGTATTTAAATTTGTTCTTCAATAAATCTGAAAAAATAAAGAACCGCAAAACTTATTTAAATAAGTTTAATTTTTTTATTACTACGTTACTTAATATATAATTAAATTTAAAAGAAACTGAACTCGTTGATTTTAAATGCAGTAAAGAAAAAAAAACATGTAAGATTAGGTGTTAAGTAAAATGTAGAAATATATGGTGCTTTTTTTCGAAAGAACTTTAAATTGAGAAAAATTAAACACAAACAATTTATAATACAATTATTTCGGGCATATCGCTACTGCGGCTGTTGGTGATTTATCAGGATAAGCTTTACGTGACCCCAAAAAAAATAATCGAGAGGTGTCAAATCGTACAAACTTGGAAGTCAATTGACAGGTCCATTTCTAGAAATAAACTTTTTACCAAATTTTTATTTCAATAAATCGATGGCTGCGGTTGCCGTATTGCACGCAGTGCCTTTCTATTGAATCCACTTCTTACCCGGATCACTGCCATCCATATTTTTAATTATGGGGCAATTATCATCTCTATTGACCGTAACGCAATTTTTTAAATAAATTTGTAATTAAAATAATAGTTAAGTATATAAATAAATAAAAGAAAGAAAGTTTAATTACCCAAAAACTATTTAGATTTTTGCTATTTCCATAATTTGAGTGAAGGCTCTACCACAATTTTCCAATAGATTTTAATTTCACAGCTTCTCTATTTATTAAAAAAAAAATTCTGTTCAGCTTCCACCAAATAAAATTAATAACAAAAGAATTCTTCTTCATTTTTTTTTTATTTACTTTTTTTTCTTTCTTTATATTAATCAATAAGAAATATGATAATATGTATAAAGGAAGAAAAAAGTGCAAATGTGCTTTTACAGCAATATTTTTTGCAAGACCAAAGTCATAAAAATTTTTAAAATTCGATCATATTTATAGACATGATTAAAATCTGAAATAAAAATGAAATCATTTTTGAGTCACATTTAACACCGTTTGTAGCTTTAATTTTAATTTGTAATCTAATGTCCATTATCGTTTCTTATACATTGTCGTTTTATTTAGTTAGTGGTTTTACATACAAATAAATTTAATTAATATGGCTCAGTTTTTTATAGCTTCTTTTTAACTATTCGTGTTACCCATTAATACATAGCTTTTGCGTGAATAAAGAGTAATCGGGGTTTTACCGTAAGTTAAGTCACCTTTCGATCGGTTGTAAATGAGTTTATTTTTATTTTGTTTAACTAAAGTTAACTATAAAATTTTTTTAGTGCTTGTTACACATCCTGGGCATTAAAGGTTTGAATTCCAATATTCTTTAAGGGATTTGCAGTCCTATAACCTGATTATATAATTGAAGAATTAAATTTATATATTAAATTTAATCATATAAACAAAACCTGCTTTATTTCTTTGTAAGTGAGTACCTTGTAAAAAACTATTTCCATGGCCGTAAAAATTCTTGAACATTTTTTAAGTAGATTTCATTGTTTAATCTCAATTCCTTAAAAAACAACAACAAAACTTGTATCGCATTAAGACATTTACATAAATCCTTCAAACAAAATATATTTAATATTTAAATTCTATATAATAGAACTTTTTTTTATATTTTTTAACAAAAGTTTTTTCAACGTTTACATTTTCTGATGTTGTTATTAGCAGCAATTTTTCGTTGAAAACATAAAGGGTTATGGTTGGGTATAAAATCTGTAGCATGATGTTTGGTTTGTTACTGTTTCTGTTGGTTTTTGGGCTACTAGTTGTTGTTTTGGAAAATCATGCAAGAAAAACACAAAACATTAAAACCTAATTTCGCTAATAACATGAATCAATGAAAATATCTTACATCCTTTTTACACAAGGTTTGATTTCTTTAAAAAAAATGTGTTTACCTAGGACTGTGTTAACGGTTTTGGTATAGCATTTAGACAGGTTCACAGTGTTTAATGGTACCTCAATTGAATGAAGATTTCTAATAGCAAACTTTTTTCGTTTATTTTTTTAGGCTTCAGCCATATGAAAAATATAAGCTTAAACTGTAAAAAAATTATTTTCTATTGAGAACCAAAGCTCCTCGAGTCTAAGGATTAAACTAAGTAATATATTTCAATTCATAAGGTATTTGGCCAGCCATAATGTTGTTGGTATTTTCCATCACATACCCCAGAAAAGAATAACTTTTTTTGGACACAATATTGATAACAACAGCATTATTGTCATTTAAAGAAATAAGAACGCTATTTTCGACCAGGTTGAACCAAGAGCACCTTCCACCTAAAAAATACTTGTCAAATTAAGAAGTATTAAGGGAAATTAAAAAAAATTAAACAAAACTTAAAAAACTTCTCTTTAAGAGATTTTTTGTTGCTTTAAATGTTGAACTTATATTAATGAAACTAACTGCCTGGCCCACAAAATGCGAACGATATTTTCTTTCGAATCAATATATTTCAAAGAAAAACAAATTCAAACTTTTTGTTTTTGTTTGAAATACATTTATTCAAAACAGAATATCGTTCGCATTTTGTGTAATTTTTACAAAGTAAATTTTCAAATATTTTTCGTTATTTATAAAGTTTTTTACAGAACTAAAAAGGGCATTTATCGATAATCCTTATTGAAACAATGTTTGAACGATTATATATATTAGGAAGAAGGCTAAAAACATTGCTCTATTTGTATACTATCCCAACTTATCCATACAATTGGTCATAATTGTTATATGATTTTCACAAACATATTATTTTTGTAGTTTATTAAGGGAGAGTCAAATATATATTGACGTAAAAATTTACTTAGTTGTGGGTAATAATTAACATGTTGCTCTTAGAATATATGATTACCATAATCTAAGAGCAATTTATTTATGATTATCTGTAACCAAGTTAAGATAAACATATAATGATTATTGCAACCGTATATATGAGCTGGGTATTGGCATAAAATATGACAACAACAACAATATTTTTGTAACAATCATTAAGATGATTTTAGTAAACAAAGTATTTTTTAAATATTCTGTGATTATCTTACGTGACCATACTCAACCATGTTTTTTCTTTGCGTGTTAGGTCGATTTCGTTTAATAGTTTTAAATAAAAAGAAAATTTAAATTCTTTAGACCGTATGTTGTCGCATAAAGTAATAATTTGATTTAAATGATTTTTGCCTTCAAAGTACTTATACAAATTTTTAATTACTAAGTAGCCATCCGTTAAGGGTTGTAGAAGATATTTACTTAATTAAAAAAAGGTCATTTTACTGTCTGTCTTTTAGGTCTTACTTTTTACTTGACTGATTGAACCTAATTTTCATGCATAACTACCTAGAAAGATAATAAATCGTGTAGGTAAATTTTATTATATTGCTCCGAATTGCTTAGCCGTGTGAATATTTATTAAAGACATAGGGATATAGTTAAAGTTACTTAGGAAATAAGAGGGATGAAAAATGTATATTTTTGTTCTCACTTTTATATTTCTTGGCGTTACACATGAAATAACAAGCTTATATATATTCTCTATTATCACAAACGGTAATGGAAGGCATACAAATATGATGTATAAGGTCGCAAAAAAGTATTCGGTGTAAATTTTGTTAGTTTAAAATTATGCTTACATACAAATCTCCATTAACGCATCCTTTAATAACGCTACAAACACATCAACATTCTACACAAATACAAAAAGTTTACTGATGCGTAGAAGTTTAAGGTAAACGAGGTTTATTCTGATGGGTTGAACTAATTCTGTCGGTATCATAGATTTACAAGTTAAATCCATTTTACCATTATTTTTGAGTAAATGTTCTGATAAAATAACAAAGAAATGTGCACGCGTGTGTAGGTTTCACATTGTGCACCTTAGCTCTTTCCATTAATCTTCTTTAAAAAAGGATGTTGCTAGGAATCAATGTAAATATGTAAGAACTTGATAAATATTCGTACGTAAACAGGTAAACTTTACTTTTATCCACTCTTTATTTCCCGGTCGTGTAGGTTATTTGCAAGAGGTCTTTACTTAATTATAATTAAAATATAACAAAAAAAATTAAAACAGCAAAAACCCTTACCTTTATATCGATTGGAAAAAGAAAGGAAGAAAAACAAATACTATTTAATAACTTTTGCAGTCTTTAATGTTTTAATTTTTGAATGTCTACGCAACTGTTCCTAGAATAATAAAAAAATATATAAAGATTTCATAATAAGGTAATATATGCTCTTAGACGATTGTATCAAAATAAGAACAAGATGGAATTTAATTAAAATTAAACGATTGTATTAATAGGATAAAAATTGAATTAGGAAAATTTAAAGTACTTCTTAAAAATGTTTTTCAATCCATTTAAACAATATTTCAGTATATTTTTTTATGATAAACTTTAAAATAGCTTTAACACATCACGTGAGAACATTTAACTTGTGGTATAAATTATAATATGTGACAATTGTGTATATACGAGTTGCATGGTAACGCTAATGAAACTATTTCAGAAAATAAATAAAATTTTTTTATTATGTAATTATGTACCTTAAATTTCTTTAAAAAAACAATCAAAAGAGTTATCGCAAAGTTGTATCTTTTTTTAAAATCATTTTGTCCGACTTTATATTTTTCTGTTCAAAAATTCCCTATAAAATTATTGTTATTTTCGACAGCATAACATTTTAATATCAATATATGTAGGTTCTCTTTTTTCTTTTCGTGTTTAGTTGCAACAAAGGAGGCCTTATACCTTATTTCCTAGTTATCATACGATCGTTATCTTCTTCTGTATAATTTTCAGCACGTATAAATGTGTCTGTGTAAGAAATTTTATCGTTTTAACGAATGTGTTAATGTGCCTTTGACAGCATCAGTTTTTCACTCATGCATTCCAATTCGCTTATTACATACGCCATTTTCAATTTGCTTTAATCCTCGCCATCCTAGTTCTTATAATGTACTTTGATTCGTTGTATTTGTGGATTCAAAAGGCTCGAGTACACAAATTCTACGTAAAATCATTGTGCAGTAATAAAGCGTATCTATCAGTAGTGATCCACTTAAAATTGGAAAAACATATTGAATAAATATTTAACAAAAGGCACTTCGTCTGCGAAGCGGTGACTAAATATATTAACATTTACATATTTCAACAAGATCGTCAATAATATAATTTAAGTTTCCTTTAATCATATACATAAGTAGTTTAAAATGAACAATGAATGACATCTAGGACATCTTACCAATTTTAAGTGAACCATTCCGAAATAGCTTGCAGGTCTATATGTTTGTACGTTTATCAGTCTCTATTCAATGTCACTCATTATGGCTGAATCATGTTGTGAAAACAAAAAACGATTTCTTTTGTGCTAATGTGACAATGATGATGAAAAATAAGTGCGAAAATAATACTTATTTTGCGAATTTTAATTAGGACAAAGTGCCGTTTCTTTAAAAACCATTTTTGCATTTGTATATTAGCTGGATTAAAATTACTTCAACAGAAGTAAAGTTAAAAGAAAATTGTGTCATTTAACAAAGAGATTTTCTCTTTTTCTGTTTTTTGTAAAAGGTAAAGTTTTTATTAGGAGAAAAGTATGAAGATAGAGTAGAGGTATTTTTTAAAGAAATATTTAAGCATAGGAAATGGCAAGAAAGTGTTTTTTTAATATATGTTGAAAATGTAATTGCGTAATACTTTTCTACAATAGGGGCCAGTGAAATAATGGTTTTTAGTAGTATTTAAATTCGGCAAATTATAACGAAGTTTATAGTCTTCTTATTATGTCCTAGGGTTTTTATGAGGAATAGGTATTCATGTATGTAGATGGAATCTGATTTAAACTAGACAATGCGACATGTTATGTAGATCATGCAAATGTTTAACTATTACATAGGATATTTGCTAATCCTGTACTCTCTCGTTTTGCTTATTAGAACTGGCTTCTAAAAGTCAGTAATTTACTATCATTAGATTTAGTTTAATTGGGCTATTTAAGTCAAACATTTTGTTTCAACTTGCCCGTGAATTTAAAAAGGAGGTTCAAAACTGCACCGCCGATTTTACATTTTTTTACGCAAAACAACACTGATATAGAAACGTTTTAATGCGATTTCTCTGCAAAAAAAGTCTTCATTTTTGACGCTGAGTCTAGACGTGCATTTTTTTTTTATTTCTAAACATAAGCAATAACGTCGGTGGAATGACGTCACAAAAAATATCTGTGTTTAAACTTATTTTCAAGGTGGGGTAAGCGTTCGGGGTAAATGGACACAAATTCTTATTTATTGAACAAAGTGGTTGTATGGAAAATAAGCGCAATTAATTGTTGGTGACCCTTATATTGTTTTTTTTAGTCATTTTTTTGTTTTCAGCATACAATCACAATAAGTTTAAATTACTAGCAAGAAAAATGTGAAAAACACATCTCTATTGCTTCCTTTCTTTTATTTAAAGTTTAAGAAAGAAAAACACAGGTTTATATGTCTCGTCTAATGGCCCACTGTGCACTATGTTCGTTTAATTTGAAATATAAAAACAAACAACAATGAAAAATGAAGACGTTGCAACTTAAGTTGTGTTAACCTAAAGCGAATGATGCACGTTCTCAAATGCACCTTTTATTACCTAGAAAAAACACGTACTACGGAAGTCTGTACAGAGTACAGTCGCAGAAAAAAGAAAAGCGCATTTGACTTGTTTAAGAAACAAAAAAAAGTCAAACAAGCTTTTGTTTAAAACAACAATTTTCGTTGTAGTATATTTTAACTCAACACTAAGTTGTCTAGAATCGAACACCTTCTTCAACTAAGTATACAGAAATTCTCTATAGTTAGACAAATAAAAGTGTAGTAACTTACTTAACTACCATTACAACAAAGAATTCCTGCTTTCTTTTTTTATTTTATTGTTTGGCCCAATATTTACTACTTTGTAGAAGTTTCCTTTTCAGGCACGTACACGAAGAACTGTTGCGTACAAGATTGTGGCAAAACGTATAAGTTATAAGTTCATTTTAAGCATAAAATAAAAGAGTGCGAATTTTAGTGATTCCTTGGAAAAGAACATGTGTCCAACTTTCATCAGGCTTACAAAAATCATAATCATTTTCTAATTTTCGCATTTCGACTACTTGCAAACTGACTTTAGTAAAACATTCCCTTAAACATCTTAGTCGAACCTTAAAAATATTTCTATATACAATGAAAACAAATTCAATTCGCACTACGAGACTTTATTAAAGAGTGGGAAAGTGAATTGTAACATGAGGCTTTTATCTGGAATATAATTTTCAGTTGGGTGGTTTTATAAATTTACTTGATTCAGAGTTAAGTATAACTAATTGTTTTAATAGAAAACATTTTTCCAGTTTTATGTTATTAAAGCCATCATATATAACTAATAAATACATGCTTTTGTTGTTGTAGGTATGCTGCAACAGCGTTTTTTCTTTGCGTAAAATCTTGAAAAGCTTTGGCATAAACATATCTTTGTGTTTTGCGTGGTGAGGCAAATTGTATATTCTATACTGTTTTTAATGCATATATGGGAAAAGTGCTTATTAGTTTTGATTAAGCTGAGCACATTAATATAACTGATTGTAACATTAGAGCTCATATAATATTATTTTACAAACAAATGAATATACGTTTATAAAAAAAACCGTATATTTAAATTAAATAAATTTTTTATCTCGTTAACAATCATACAATCATAAGAGAATTTGGTTTAATGTTCAAAATTTCCTTTTTGTTTTATATATATACTAGCTTTTAACCCGCTACTTCGTAAGCGCACTTCTTCATTATACAATTGATTTCCGTACTAACTTAATTTCTTGTCTTTATAAACAGGGTTTATTATATATATATTTTTTATATCTACGTTTACCTTAGAAATAAAAAATTCCAATTTATCCCCTGCCTATATTATTACTAACCCTAATTTGATTTTACATTTTTTAGAACAAAAAACCCAAAAAATGGAATAAAACTATTAAATTTGAAAAAATTGCAGTTTGCCACAATAAATAATTTCTTTCTCAACCTGGATTAATATCCCTAACTCCATATTTCTGGATTTATATATGCAAAAAAAAGATCATTCAAATTTAAAAGGACCTTTTCTCCCTCATATATGGTTTCATATCTCATTCTGGATCAACAGTTCTTAATATCATATTTTTTGATACGTAAAGTAAAAAAAATTTTTAAAGTACCAAAAAAGCTGATTGATTAAAATTTTGCTAGTTCAATTAGGATCAATTGAGCGATAGGCCCCAATTTTACGTTTCTAGACTTATAAACTCAAAATATGTACAAAAGTACCCTAAAATTTAAGAAAGTACATTTTCGCCACCGTTTACCTCTTCTCTAACCCATTACTATTGTTATTTAAATTTTATTATGTCATACTATTTTTTATGTCTAAAGAAATCCGTGTTTCAAACTTTACCTAAACTGGCCCAGTAATTTACTATTAAACGCATTTTCCCGGTTTCCCCCTTTTCGGTACTTTTTCAGTCCCATTCTAGTGTCTAAAGTTTTTTCTCAAATAGTTATCTAAGTAGTAGTAGAAGCTTAACTGCCTGGCCCACAAAATGCGAACGATATTTTCGTTCGAATAAATATACTTTAAACAAAAACAAAAAGTTTAAATTTGTTTTTGTTTGAAATATATTTATTCGAAAGAAAATATCGTTCGCATTTTGTGGGCCAGGCAGTAAGTGGACCTTTTCATGAATTCTAAAAAAATTAAAAAAAATATAGTTTTTTAAAAAGTACCAAAAATAAGTACAATTTTTATCCCTATATGTTCGAATTTAAAAAAGTACTAAATACCTATATATTCATATTTTTTGCAGATATGACGAATGCAGTTAAAACAAAATTTCTATGTTGTTTGGTTTAGAAGTTCAAGGGGCCGCAAAAAAGTAGCAACATTTAGTTTATACCCGTTTTTACACCCAAGGCCCTCGAATGTGAAAAAAGTATCAAAAACGTATTCATATTTTTCGGAGATGTGACGAATTAAGTTAAAATAAAATTTCTATGTTTATTTGTTTAGAAGTTCAAGGGGCCCTAAAAAAGTACCAAAATATAATTTTTACCCGTTATTACCCCCTTAGCCAGCGAATTTGAAAAAAGTACCAGACACCTGACCGCTTATTTTTTGAGTAGAGTTTAATGTTTTTTACCCTTTTTTATCCCCTAAATATTTGAATTTCCAAAAATCCCATCTTAGTGTATCTATACAACGGGATAGGAACCCACAGTTCAAATTTCAAGTCTCTAGCGTTATCCGTGTGGACTTTGGGCGATGATGAATCAGTCAGTTAGTCAGTCAATAACGTTTCTCTTTTATATATATATAGATATAAAAATATAAAAAAGTTGTTATATTATTATAAAAAGCTTTTATTAAAACATTAGTATAAAGTTACTAATTCAGGCATTATTTTATGTATTTGTCATCGACAAATATATGCTTTATCCTAAATTAAGCCAAAATTAAATTTAAAAATATAAGACACTTTAAAATATTACCTAATTAACATCCCAATTGACCAATGAATTCAGCAAATCATAATTTATGTTTAAAACCCTTCTCTTTATTGCTTAAATTTTTGCTCCTGCTGTTGGCTTGTGTCTGGTGGTGGTCAAAGTGATATTAGTTGTAATTTTTAGCTCTATTGTTTAATGATGTTATTTTTAATTTCATTCTATTATAGTGGTTTCATTGTTTTGTTTATTTTACCACTTACCTATACTTACATATGTATGCATGTTGTTTATTTATTTTACTTCTTATTCATTGAATGTTATTGTAGTTGTATCTGTTATTATGAAAACCACAGTTGGACATTTTCTATTGTTCTTTTATTTTACACATTCAGTTTTTTCTATGTGATCACAACGTGTTCGCATTACACTTTCTCTTAGTCGGTTTTAAAAGTTTTATTAGCTTTACATATTTTAAACAGTGTTATTGTTATCTTTGTATAATATGTATCACCTGAAAAATGATGTGACTAGTTGTTTTAAATAACAATTTGATGAATATATTTTCCTAACAGAATTTTTGTTATAACTAGTTTAAAGTATACCCATAAACTCTTTTTTCATTGCTAATATTTTATGTCACCATTGACGAAGGAGTCGAATAACCGATGACTATCTAACTGTTTATATCATTGTGTATCAAAAAAATATTTTTCAAGAAGCCCTTAGCCAGAAAATGTTATTACTTTAACCCATATCGTCCCAGTGTTCGAGTAATCAAACAGTAATTTTTATGCGTGTTCAAATGCTTTTTTCTTCTTTTTAAATTGAAACTCTGATTTTTTTCTTATAAAATTAGATATTGTAAGAGACTAGCCTTAAATGTAAACCTAAAAGTTTTTAATTTTGTTACAAACTCAATATTAAACTACCTACGAACCACCAAACTTTTTAAAGTTATTCGAAAAAAAAGTTTTCTGGGACGATATGGGTTAAACTAGACAAAAATAAGGTCTACTTCTTCTACAGCCACCTGATAATTTACTTCTCTTGACTTACATGTGCTTATTGAAGATATCATCGAAAACTTATTTTTAAAAACTTCAGGGGTAATAAGTGATAAAGATATAGGGATAAAATTTAAAATATATTAAATTTTTTAACATTTCTAAGATTTTGAAAGAATATGAAAGTCATGTTTTGTTCAAATTCCAGTTAGCTTAGATTGCAAATTAATTCTTAATCTATTTTCGGCAGTTGTAATTATATGGGTCTCAGGTTTGATTACAGTCACCACAAAATAACTATGTGAGCATTAAAGTAATTTTTGGAACACATTATCTGATTGCAAATATACATATAAAAATATAATTGAGTTTTAAATAAATAGATCTAATTCCAAGAGGACAATTTTCAGGAGAAGGTAAGTTATACACTCATAATGACTTAAATCACAAAGTTTCGCACTATATCCAAAAAAATTTTTTAAAGATTGAACTTGCGGAAAATTTGGATAAAAAAGTATTCTTTATTTGGTAATATACCTTAAGGTGGGTGTGGTATTTTTCGTTTTTGGTCGTCACAGATATTAGCAAGGATGCTGATTAAATATGAGCAAAGAATAACAAATTAAAATTTATTCCCTTATTATAGGGGTTCTTTTACCCCTTCTTAAAAAAATTGTATCTGCGTTAAAAAAACAAAATTATTTTATTTTTGTAGAGCAAAGAAAAGTTAAACCTTTGACAAAATCCTAGTTGCTTTTATAGCCCAAATTCAAAAAAAATTTATTGTAGTTTTTCTTCAGAATCTATGATCTATACAAGGAAAATAATTAAAATGCCCCTCTGTGCCAAGGTCTCCTAAAATTGCCTTCCGCTCTCGACAACACTAATTTAAAATAATTACAGATACACCAATATAAACATTATATTATTCATGTTTTAGTTGTTTTTGTGTGATAATTGAAAATTGTGTTAAATTATGTAAACAATAGCAATTGCTTTTACCACTAATACACAAATATATGTATACATTCCATTTATAACAGCATGTGGTTATATGCTAGTACAAACTTTCATTATTTTGCAAAAGTATTTGTTTCATAAGTGTAAGTGTGTATGCAGTTTGCATGTTTGTCATTATGTTTAACATAATGTAAAACATAACAGGTTTTTTTCTTATTTACAAATATACGAAGATAAGTGAATAATTTTATCAGTTGCAGTAATAAAAAATACATTAATTAAAATCCTTGGTTTTGGAATGAGCAGAAATAAGTCACAGTGTTTATAATTATTACAAAACAAGTGTATTGCCATCATAATAAATATGACAATTATTGGATTCTGTAAGTAATAAATAAAACAAGTAAAACTTAAATATAGTCTGTATTATTCTTAAGAATCAATATTGGGGAACAGCTTAAGTATGTCTCTATAATATATTAAACGACAGGTGTCGATCTTTTAATTATTTAAATATCATAAGTCAACTAAATTGAATTCCCTAACAAGTCAAGTAATTAAAAAAAAAAAATAAAATTATATAAACGTATGTCTAAACGCAAATCCTATTCTTAAAAAAAATACATTTGAAAGCCAGACTTCTTCTTTTTATACCCTCCACCACAATGTATGTAATTTTTACAGTAAAGCCATAAAGCATATATGTAGGTTTTCTTTAATGAAAAACACTGTATATAATTTTAGTTAATTATAATATTTATTAAGTTCATTTTTCGTGCTTAGATTTAAAAAAAATTGTTAACTGTCCGAACTGCAAAACTCAACTCTCCTTTCTGTGTCATGTGTTCGTTAATCTTTTCTTCAATATCTTGTCCGTTTTGTTACTCGTCAGTGTATGTTATTCGTCGGTTAATGCAGTGTTGCAATATTAATAAGTGTTGCCACTCCTTGTCGTACGTCCGTAAGTAGCCTTTCCCACATATATATTTTGAATCTTTATAGATAGGGAAGTCGATTTAGCCATGTCCGTCTGACCGTGTGTTAGTTGAAATCAAGTTGTTGTAACTCCCATAGGTCACCCAGACCTGTATGTTTTATCGCTTTTGGAAATATTTCCGAAACAATCGTCATTGAAAACTGGCAAGATATATCAATAATAGGCTAAGATGTAAGCAAAACAAGAAGACTGACTGCTTCTCGTTTTAACCAAAAAAAATAATATTTTGCAGCTTTTGGATAAACCTTAGACATGTTTAGAAAATTGGACTAATAGGCCCACCAGAAAAAACTCCAAAATTTATAGTAAAGGTTATGATTTTTTTAAATTTGTTTTGATCACCACCAAAAACTATTCACAAATTGATTTCGAAATAAACAAATGCGCGTGTTGTAACAATAATTTAATTCAAAATGAATTTAGTTTTTATATTTTGTAAATTTATTCATGTTTGACTTCAGAATTTCATTCTTTTAACAGATCTTAAATGATTTTTACCAAAAATGGTTCAAAGGAATTATCTCAAATGAATCATTTATGATGTAGATGATACAGAAAATGACAAACTTATATATATAACAAACAATGATTTATATGCAAAGTAGTCAATATCAAAAAAAAACAAGTCGGAAAAATTAAATGAATAACGTTCGCATTAGTACCATAAGACCTTTTAATAATAAATGCATTAGGTATCAGTTAAAAAATTATACAATTTTAGTTTTTTTATACAATAAAAACGCATACATATTTGGTTTGTAAATGCAAAACAAACAGCATTGATTAAACGCAAAAAATAAAAAAAAACAAATGAATTTATTTAAACAAAATCCTATATTTACAAATAGGATTTTAGTACAGAATAAGCAATTCTGTACTTCGACTGCATGATTCTTATTTTATTGATAAAAAATCCAGTCAATTTTTAAAGAAAATAATTTTCCTCAAATTAATTAAATTAAATCTCTTTACTAATTGCTGCATTTAAAATTTCTTTAAATGTTAGTCTGTTTTACTTCTGTCATCATCTCATCCAGAATCATCAGACTCCAATTCAAAAATTTTTGTATGCAGCTGTTTTGCATATAAAATCATTAAATTTATTCTTTTGTTTTACTAAATAAATCTGGGTCTTTAAAATATTTTAAAGTTTGTACATTTTTTTTTTCTATTTTTTTAAAAATTTTACAGCATCACGCACTGTCTTACATATCGAATATGAAATTACATATTTTTGTCGACATTACATATTTACAATTAAGTATATCAACACTAACTTATGAAATATCTTTTCAAAAAAGTGCTTCGACTGCCAATTGAACAGCTTCAAACAGTTCAGCGCTTTTTAAATCAATCAAGCACACTTTTATTGAATTTCCAAAAATCCCGGAGATTCCCGCACAAATTTTCCTTTCCGGAGAATGTGCGGGAATATCCAGAATAAAAAACAATACCCCAAAGTTTCTATATCGTCACTTTAAAATTCAAAATATCACGTAGTTTTTGTTGCAAATAACGGTTAAAAATAAAGATGTTTAATCTAAGGGTTTTTTAATATAATTTTTTTTAGTAATTTAGGTATACTTTGCTTTATAAGTGAAGTATAGGTGTATAAGTAAATAACTTATGTTTCTTTTACAGGTAATTTTTTCATTACATGCCATTTAAGTTTTAGCTTATCATCATCGTAGAGAAGAGCAGCAGTAAATTTTAACAACATCTCCTCAAAGATCTTTAAATACAAGAGTGACTTACGTTGCCAGTGACTGTTGCTGCGTGAATATTTAAGTTTGTTGTCGCAGTATTGGAAAAACTTACTAAGACCTTGTACTTTTTCTTATTTGTTAACTTTCAAAATTTTGTTAGTTGTAAGCATCAGTAGGTTTTATTGCATAAATAAATCTGTTGTTCTGGGTTACCTTTGCCGCTATGTATCTCCATTTTCTTTTGTCATTTGTTTTATTTTTTTTTTTTTTGGTTTACCTGCTTAAAACTTTAATAAAATTTTTTACTCATAACTTGGTTGTTTATTGATCAACGGGTATAAGTTTTCTAAGTAAACTTTAAAGATTTACAAAAGTATTGGTATAATTTTATTACAAATTTTATTTTGGCTTAAAGTTCATATATTTTTTTGAAATTGTGATATATTGAAATAGTAAATCATAAAACTTACACATATGTATGAAACCTCAAAACCCAAAATATTATAGATATTAGGTATTTATTATATAATAAAATTAGAAAAATGATATTTTAGCTGCAAAAAATATTAACCAAAACAGTTTTTAATAGATTTAAATTTTAGGTTGATATATCATTATATTACATACAAAATGACAAACTATTGAATTGTATAAATAGAAATACACTAAGCCTAGTTTTAATTGAGCTATTGGCGTTACTCACCCTCATGAGCTAACAAGTGCTAACAACATTTTTTTTTCTTAAACATTTTATTTCGAATAACTGGTATCGAATCATAAAATATTTTTTTTTATATTCCAAACAATGTGCTTATGACTAGCAAATAATAGAGAAGATAATAATAAAACAATCAAAAACATCTAAGAACAATCATAACATTTAGAAAAAACATTAGTAACAACAACAGAAGAACATCAAAAACCCATAAAAATAAAAATCGTTATGGCAATTTCCATTAAAATTATCATCGTCTGTATTATGATCATTAACATCATTCATTGGCTTCACTTCACAACAATACATCCGTAGCATCTCGTCATTATTATTAACATTACCATCATAAAAATAATATTCATTGCTGTAATCATTATTGGGTTTATGGCATCAAATCGCATACAAACACTTTGTATTTATGTTATTTCTCACACCACAATTGCTGCCACAACGACAACACTATTCGAACCCATTTAAATGTTTGTCTTCTATGATGTCTTTTTCCTCTTTGCAATTGTTTTTTGTAGGTTGGGAATTACTTTTGTCATATTTGTGACTATTCAAAGTAAAATTGTATTTGTAAATACATGTTGTGTTTATACATAACTTGCCTAAGCCCGGTCTGCTTCGCTACCCCAATCGTTCCATTTACTCTTTTAAGCTCAAAAGTATTTATTCAAGTTTCAATATATTCTAAAGTAACCCGTGTTTTAAATTTTACCGAAATTAGCCCAGTAATTTACTATTAAGTGCATTTTCTCTGTTTATCCCCTTTTTGGTACTTTTTTTGGTGTCAAAGTTTTTTTCTCAAATAGATGTCTGTAGGAGCTAAAAGAGACATTTATTTGAATCATATAAAAGTTCACAAAAATATTTCATTTTAAAAAAGTACAATATTTATCCCTATAAATTTGAATTTTAAAAAGTACCAAATATGTATTCATATTTGTTGCAAGAGTGACGATGGCAGTTGAAATAATGTTTCTATGTTTATTGGTTTGTTACTACTATAGACACCAAAATATAATTTTTACACGTTTTCCCCATTTTGGTACTTTTTTCATACCCATTTCACTGTCAAATAGAAGCCAACTTCGACATGAATTTTATCAAAATGCAAAAAAAAATTTATATATTAAAAGTACCAAAAAAAGTACCAAAAAGTACCTTATAAATTTGAATTTTCAAAAAGTACAAAAAACGTATTGATATTTTTTGCGGGAGTGGCGATCGCAGTTTAAGTTATATTTCTAAGTTTATTGGTTTTGAAGCTGCAAGGGTCCCCAAAAAAGTACCAAAATATAATGTTTCCCCCTAATCACTCGACCAGACACCAATCCGCTTATTTTTAAAGTAGAAAACGATGCATTTAATTTTTTTTTTTGTATTTTGTGTAGTTTAGCAGATGTAAGGTTACCGATTTGTTTACCCTTTTTAACCCCTAAATATCCAAAAATCCCATTTTAGTAAATTTTTATAACGGGAGAGGAACCCAGAGTCCAAATTTCATGTCTCTAGCTTTATTCGTTTGCGCTGTAGGATGATAATTCAGTCTCTTAATCAATTATAATCTTGGCTCCTTTATATTTTTAGATGAAAAGTGGGCGTGGCGTTCAAAATTTTTCAAAAAATGTCAGCTTATTGCCCCTTTTAGACAATCAGTAATACGCTGTAAAAATTTCAACAGTGTGGCCAGCTATAAAATTCTAACCATCATAAAAACATACACACATTTTTCTTCTTTATATATATATATATATATATATAGGTTACTGTAGTATTTGTCTTTACACGGAAGTTAAAGTGTGAGTTATTTTGTATTTTCTTTTTCTAAACATAAATGGTTTGAGCAAAAAATGCAAGTATTTCTTAATAAAATTTCTGTAAAAAAATACTTTTATTTAAGACTTTTAGTTGAGTAATACAAAGGTATTGCTATTGAAGTATTGTAAAACTAGGATGATGCATGAGATTTCGAATTTAAAATAAATAGTTTTTGAAAAAGCTAGTTTAAAAAAGCTTTTATTTGTTAATTTTTAAGAAAATTTTTAAACAAACTATAGTACTTTTTGCTTATAGTCCATTCCTCTTACAGGCCAAAAGCGGATGTAAACCAAAACTGTTTTATAAACCAGCAGGTTTTTTTCGAATTTCATACAAATTATTTGTTCTAAAGTCCACTTCGCTTATAGTCCATTTACGTTTAAAAGCAACGTTTTCTTTGCATGCGTTACTAATATTGTATAGAAAAAAAAATCCCATATGGGCCACACTATATTTTTTACTAAAAGCTTTTGAAGCATTTGAATTAATTAAAAGGTTTTTATTTTAACTATTTATTTTATTTAAATCAATATTTGTTTGTTTGAAATAAATTTTTATTTAATTAAAAAAGTGGTTTTATTGAAGAAAATAATTTTTATATAGTCCAAAATGTGGACTACGTCAGGATTCACTTATAATCCATAAAGTGGCTTATAAAAAATTGGTTATATATAGTCAAAATTCCCTTATAGTCCACAAAAGTTGTGCAACTATAGTTGTGGACTATAAACAAAAAGTACTGTATTTCAGTTATTCTTTCTTATTTTTAATAATTTTTTTAATTCTTTGTTGGTTTCTTAAAGAATTTTCTGAATGTGTTTTTTGAAACTGTAAAAATTCTTATTCAATTTGTTTTTCAATTTTCCCTTAAATATACAATACACCAGTAAAATTCAGCATATACAGCTTAAAACTAACAACAAACTTTTAAAATTTTGAAGAATGTCCAAGCGAGAATTAAAAAAACATTTGTTGTTTTTTATATATTTAAAAAAACTTTGTCAAATATTTTAAAATTATAATAATAATTAATAGCTAGCGATAAATTTTCTAATTTTGTATGAACTAAGTTTTTAATTTTGGGCTTTTAAGAGGGATTTTTAAAACTAGCTACGAATTTATAGTCTGTGTTTTTTATTTGTTGGATTAAAATATCATCTAGTTACGTAGCAGACTTGCAAAACGCCATTTAGTCGTAACACCTATTTTAGGTATGACCAAAATTTATAAACTTTAAGGTTTCAAATTTTTATGGTTTGTTGTTAGCTTCAAGCTGTCTATATGCTACATTTCACTACTGCTTATATCAGTTCATTAACCTATATGAAATAATTGTTTGTTCATTTCTTGAAGAAATTTTTTAAAGTTTTTTGAACTTGTAAGAACTCTCATTCAAATTATTTGAATTCTTGCGTATAAAGAGGTATAAAACTTTAAATTGGCAACACCTTTTACGTGGCGGCCATTTTGTCAGCTGTCAATTGATTTATGTTTAGTTTGGTTTGGCATTTCAACATGAATAGACTGACGCCTCAACAACGCTTACAAAATGTGCAAATTCATTTTAAAAATCTTGGTTCTGTTCGAAAAAAGTATCGCGCACTACGTCCAATTTACGGTCAACATATTCATCCATAGCAGCAGTTAATTCAATTAACTATGGAACGTTTTCGCACCACGTTTACTCTAAATGATAATATGCATCCACAGAGGCGTCGTACAGTGCGTAGAGAAGAAGTTATTGCCGCTGTAGCGCCTAGCGTAGAGGAAGACCTGAATCAGTCTATCCGCCATCGTGCAATGGAATTGGATAAGTGTCTATCTATTTTATGGAAGATTTTGCGGAAAGATCTTGGTTTGCTTGCTTACAAAATCCAACTCATGCAACAATTGAAGCCACACGATCATCTAGCGTGGCTCAGATTCGGTGAATTATCGTGCGAATTAACACCGCTAGACTATTTTCTGTGGGGCTATGTGAAGTTGCTAGTCTACGCCCGATAAGCCCGAAACGATTGACCACTTGGAGGACAACATTCTCCGTTATTGCCAATATATGGCCACAAATGTTGGAAAAAGTCATCGAAAATTGGATTCGATGACGGAGTGCCGGTCATATGCCAGAAAATTATCTTTCGAATAAAGTAAACTTCATGTCAATTTAAAAAAAACGGACCTTTGTTTTATTATATATGTATACTTTAGGAAGTAAAAAGAGGCTCAAAGGGCCGGAAATTAATTTGCCTAGGGGCACCGACATGGTTAGTTTGGCCCTGTTAAGAATGCATTTTACCACATACAAACATAATGCTTTTCGTTATGTGAGCACGTTTTTCAAGTATTTTTTTTTTTGTTGTTAGTGAAAGGTGTAAACCATGTAACACAAAAAATACAATTTCATCTCATACATATGTTGTGTTGTCGTTTATTTTTTTATTATATATATTGTGTGTAATTTGCACTATTTGCATAATTTTTATTTTTTTAAATAAATCGTCTTTGATGTTTTCTTATTCTGGTTACTTATAGTTATAAATTCAAATATACAATCGCTTCATTAAATCTTACTATTTGTAAGTAACTAAAGCAAAATCGCAATTCAGTAGACAATAAATAATACAGCTGGGCTTGTAAATTGGTCAACTTATTGTGTTTTAGTTATCAAAAAGAATGACAATTTGTTTTTTAACAAGTTTTCTTCATTCTACAAATGTGCACCAGAAATTTATGTTAAAAAACTATTCAATTTATTTTTTTAATTTAACAATTTTTTTTTTAATATAAAGGTAGTTTTTTTTCAATAAAAGTGCCCTTAAGTTCTAGAAACGTAATTTTTTTTAGCTTATGTTTTTTAATTTAAATATTTAATTATAACTTTTAAGACCTTAATATTTAATACAATATGTTTAAAAGGTAACAAGCGATTGTAAGCTTTAGGGTAAAAATCGTATGTCCACAAACTAAATTTTTTATTTTAAGAAAATTGAAAAACTCGGAGACAAATTTTCAATATTGGAAGCCCTGTTTTTAAGTAAAAAAAGTATTTATCAAAACCGTAAGGTAAGGGAAAAACACAACAAAGTCTATCAATTTTCTTTCATTTCCTTTTTAAGTTAGTCTACAATAATGATCTTTAAAAATGATTAAGTTATGGTAATTTGAGTGGCCTCAATGACTGGGCGTTTAAATGACAGTCCACTCTAAAACTGAAAAGTGTTTGGTTGTAAACAATGTCCTGTGAAATTATATTGATTTTTAAAGATTCATTCTTTGTTAGCTACCATGCTGTTGTCATTGATAAATTTGTGAATCACTTTATTTTCCTTCATTTCGCACAAAAATTTAATGGTTTGTGGTACAATACATCTTCACTTAACCAATATTTTAAAGTTTGCTATAAATTTGTTTTCTGTTAGAAAAAAGCACTACTTATTTATAAATAAAGAAACTTATAATTTGCTTAACGCGTATAACGGCAAAGAAATCTATATCTTATAGCTTCAACAGAAGTTTTCTTTAATTTTTAGTAACTCTGTCTGTAAGCAAAAAAGAGTTTTACTTATTAATTTTTAGCTGAAATAAAAAACATGTTAGAAATATATACTTTATGATTGAAATATGCAAAAAGAGTTTTAAATATCAAACAATATCAAAGTTACCACGAAAACTCTGAGGATTCGCTTAACTATATTTACATTTCGGTCATTGGGAAATCCTGTAGTACTAGATATACACAAATTATCATTTGATATCAATTAAAACTTCGCTTTCATTTTGTTGTGCTTGTCATCTAACTTTAAAAACCTATAGTTTTATTAATTTCTTGAAACTGTATCTATCAGTGTAATGTTATGGAAGACCGTATTCTTACATTTATACGAAAAACATTTATAATTTTTATTTGTCTGATTATTTGCTTATTAATTTATTCAGCTCTTTATTTATCGTTATTATATAAAATTGCATAATTTTATACGAACATACATATATTAAAACACAAATAAACGTTTATGTTTACTTAGCTTTGCTCTAATTGCAATTACCATTAGAAATTATATTTTTCAACAATAAAGAATTTAAATTCCTTTCCAGTTGGTTAAAGATATAAACACGTGCATACATATAGTCAAAGTAAGTTTATTCAAATTGCAAATACCCAGTTATCTGTAGTATACAAAACTATATTGCAATGTTAGAAGTAACTTTTAAATATTCCTTAGCCTGTACAACAGCAAAGAAATTGTGTGAATTTTTATTATGCTCCAGCATATGTACATACATATAAGTAAACTCTTAACCAAATCAGTGATTGCAAATGAACAATAAGTATTTTGTAGCAGCATGTTAAACCAAATAAAGCTTAAAATTATTTGTAATTTATTTTTATAAACGTGCAAATGAGAATTCGTACGATATGTTTCGGTTAAATTGTTAAATAGTTTAAAGAAATTAAATTCATAATTAAAATTTAAAAAGTTTTTATATACATACGAAGTGCTTCTTTATTTCATATGATTATTGCAATTTTATACTTTACTATAAATTTATAACTAATTTTCAAATTTTGAAAAATTTGTTACTTTTTAAATGCCTAACAGACAAACCTAAACAAGGGCGTCAAGCGTTGAGTTTTATTCCGCCTCGCGCTAAGGCTACAGGGACATACCTAAACAAAGGCGGCAACGCTATTTCAATAATAAAAAAACGGGGTTAAAAAACATCTAACAACCCTGTGGTTTTTTGACAACAATTTGTTTTTTTTATAATAAACAGTAAACAAATAAAATAAAATATTTTTCAATTTAAATTTAGTTTTACTTTTTTTAAACTTTCAGTTGTAATTTTTTGAAATTTTAAATATTAATTTCTTGACAATTTTATTTGTTTACTTTTTTTGTTTGCTGCGGTTAACTTCACTTCTAAACGCCTTGTCAAAATTGGATTGTCCAACCGTCATGCGTTACCGCCGCGGTATTTCGGTTCGCTTCATATAAATTGTATGGGCATGAGGATTCTTGACAGCTAAAAAACGCTTGCCGCTCTTGTTTAGGTTTGTCTGTAAAACCATATTCTAAACAAATTTTCAAGTTTATTGAAGGTTTGTTGATAAAATTTTGTATGAAAATTTCATACAATAACCTTTCGATAAAATTTATTATGAATATAGGGTTAAAAATATTATGTTGAAGTTGTCTTAGTCGAAGCTCCCATCTGTTTTAATTTAATTGACATAATTTATTAAAATACATTTTAAATTGTTCAATATACAACCACGCCCAGTTTGTCCACTCTTCAACCAAATCAAAACAGTTGTTCCACGTTAAACTTCCATCATTGAAGACAACAGATGCTGTTTATATGACATTAATCACACATCCTTTTTTTTTTTGTTGGACAGTTACTATGAATTTACATAAGTTGTGACGATGAAACTAATTCTGTATCTAACAACAAATGGAAATTATCTTAAATATGATGGTTTTTAATAACACTTCTATTTATATAGTTTCTTCCTGCAATAACAATTGAAAACAAAAGGAAAAAAGAGGCAAAAATGAAATATGTACAGGTTTATTTACATGTTTCAAAATATGATCAGAAAACGCACACAATCATTAGGGAAACTTATAAAATAGTTGCAAAATACGCAAACAAAAGCAATCGAAATTGGCAAAACATTTTGCTTATATATAAATATAAGTGGCTTAAATTTCACTCGGATACAGAACCGGATATATTTTTCTGTATTGTTTTTTAAAAATCAGTTTTTAAAAAATTTAATGAAAATAACACATATTTTAGCCAACTGCGAATAACGATTTTTTAAGTTTATCTTTTAGCTTCATTAATTGTGGGTTAAAAAAATTCTTCTGGCAGTTGAAGTGGGAGATTTCTAATTGAAAAAAATAATATAACTAAACTTTAAAGCTATTATATTCTACTTAACCGATTTCAGTTTAATTAAACTCTCTTATGCCAAAATTTACTGTCATCAGTTAACCATATGTAAACTAAAATAGTAGCCATTGTTAAACTAATACTTCATATTCACAGAGCATTGTTTATATATAAAATTTTAATATGGTTTAAGAATGGTAACCCTATCAAGATATCAAATTTTAATATTGGTAGCATATATTTAAGTAACATACATTAGTTGTTGTTAATAGTTTACCAATAGCTTGTTTATTTATTTTATGTTTGGTTAACAAACTAACACAAACATATACATGTATATGCAGTCAAGTTAGGACATACAAATTTTAATATTAGTTTTTAAATTGCAAAAAGGTAGTTGTTGTGTAAAAAGTACGTTTGTATAAAAGAAGATTTTTTTTCTATTCGTAGGAAACTGTAAATTTAAAAATTTTATCAATTTATCATGTGACACATTCTTAAGGAATATATATATAAGCCACTTCGTTAAATTTTTAAAATATTTAAGAGACACCTATTAGCAAAATAATTTCAAAAACAACATACCAAAAAAAATCCTTGATACTGGTGATATGTCCAACAAAATTATGAAGTCTAATGTCGAAAACAAATCAATGAGCTGAATTCATCAAAATTTGTATATGATGGCAACAGAAAGTAACTTGATATATCAAAAAAATAATGCGCCGTTCTATACCTTTCATAAAGAAGTATGATCAAATAACAGATCCTTGAGTCCAACTTTAATCTACAATACGTACACGTGGTTCTCTGCCTTCTAGAAATTTTGACTATTACAAGTGAAGAACCGAAAATACAAACAAAGCATGTGAGTATGTCGCTAAGTGTTTACTCTCAATTTTACTCAATGTATTTTACTTCACTTTTCTTAAAAAAAAAACAAAAAATATCACAAAGACCAGCAAATATTTTATGGATTTTAATATTCCCAATATAACAATTTCTTTTCGCACTTTATGACAAGCATAAACAAAAGTTTTTTCAAACTTTTCATTTTTTTCATCACAGTTTTTTTTAATTTTGTTTTAACAGTTTCAATAGAATCGAAAGTATTTATTTGTTTTTATGAACCTGTTTTTTTTCTACCTGTAATTTTTGTGCTTGTTTTATTGCCAAGTGGCATGAAAATAAATAAAATAAAGTTTATTTTAGCAAATAAAGGGTGTTGAGTGGTAAAATTATTGATTATTTTTTATTTGGATATATAAAAGTTTTAAGTATACAAATAAAGTTTAAAAAAGGAAATTTATTTTTTATATACATTGATGATTTCGGTTGGTGTGAAAGAGGTTTAGATTTTATTAACTTTAAATTAAATGAACTTATTTTATGATAAATTCTAGGACGGAAATAAAATGTTTGTGAAATTTCTGAATTTAAAATGAAAAAAAAAAAACA
>NDXZ01004680.1:0-12504 GCA_003055125.1 Paykullia maculata | reverse complement strand
TTTTTTTTTTTTGCAAATAGAAACTCCAATGTTAGCATTTAAAAATGAAAGTAAAACAGCAGTAGCAGGAAATAATTTAAACATAATCTTTTTCAATTATTTTCTACAGACAGACACCGTCAAATATTTACAAATATTATGTTAAAAATTAAATTTTTGTATTCAAAAATCTCTTTTAGTTGATTTCTCATTTAAAATATTTTTCTACAATCTTGTCTATCACAAACAATTTAGACATCAATTAGTGATATTAGTAGTAGTATGGGTATGGGTAGCATAACTATATGTATATGTAAATTCCATTTTAGTTTAATTACTAATTTTTAATTAATACTTTTTTTTGTTTTTAGTTAACTCTAATGGTTTTCTTTCACCAATATATTTCTTTTTAATTTTTTTTTTTTTTAACAAATCAACATACACACACATACGATTAGAAATGTTAGCTTGTTACTTTTTTACTCTTTTTGTTGTTGCATATCTGTTATGCAACTGTTTTAAATATTAATATGCATAGAAATTTTCTATCCTACATTCATATTAAAAAGAGATTAAGACGAATCATGTTCTTTGCAACAAAAATAATTTGTTATGGAAAATATATAAACTACACTTAGTTATAAAGATAGGCAGCTGTAAGACGACAATTTACTTATACATATAGTAGAGAGGAAGTGGTGAGATATAGGGAGAAAAAAATATATATGTATGCTTACAATTTATACTTCCACTGTAAATGGATCACGTGAATGATGAATCTTTAGGTGTTTATTGTGATTAGTTTTAGTTGTTGAACTTTTGCCACAAATCGTACATTGAAAAGGTCGTTCGCCGGTGTGTATGCGTCTATGCTCGATGAGATAGTAGTGACGATGGAACGACTTTTTACACAGATCACAGGTATACTTTTTATTGCCATGGTGCTCTCTTCGATGGCGCATGTAATTGTATTTGCGTATAAACTTACATCCACATACTTCACATGTGTACGGTTTGATTTGCTTGTGGGAGTTCATGTGATTTTTGAAATCCACCGCGCGCACAAATGCCTTGGGACAGTGCTCACATTTAAAGGGTTTGGAGGTGCGATTTGCATGTACCCAAGAATGAATTTTCAAATTCCATTTTGTCGAGAATGATTTGTTGCAGATAGCGCAATCATATTGAACTTCTGTGGAATGGGTGGCCATGTGAGCCTTCATAGATGCTTTGGCAACAATTTGCTTGCAGATGGGGCATTCCATCGGTTCGGTGTAGTCGAATTTTTCTGAATGGGCCAGACGTATGTGACGTCGCAGTGAGTTGACATGTACGAAACGATCACAACAATGGGGACAGCATTTTGGCTTCGAATCATGAGTCTCCTTATGCCATAAGAAACGTGCTTTAGATGGTAGAACCTCGCCACAATAACAAACATACTCTTTCTTACGAACCATTTGTTTTGAATGGCGCTTACGATGTTGCGTTAAATTCGAATAGCGTTTGAAGTGTTTATCTGTAAAAGAAAAATTTGATTTAAACAAATAATTTTTTGCGTCACCTAAAAGAACGTATAACATTTTTTGTAAGTCCAATGCACAGGTTTAATAAAGTATTGCAAATTAATATTGAAGAAAGAAAAGAAAATTTAGAAGCTATTTTTAAACTTACCACAAACTTTACATTTCAGCGGCGACAGTCCGGAATGCATACGCATATGTTCAACGAGGGCACTACGTACGACAAATTTTTTATCACATACCGTACAGCCGAATTCCTTCCAACCCAAATGACGTTTTAAATGCAATGAGAAATTCTTCCAACGTTGGAATTTCTTGCCACATGTAAAACATTCAGCCGGATGTTTCGTTAAATGGGCATCGTAAAATTTAACTGAATTGAAGTTCTGTCGACATACGTAACAGAAGAAAGTCGAAGACTTTATAAGAGTCTCATCCAATTCGGAAAGGCTGTTGTTTTGTTTTAATGTCGTCATATTGAACGATACTAGCATACGATAAAGTGTGGTTAATTTACTGGTGGGAGCTGTGAGCGATAATGACAAACTATTGGTTATTGGTTTTGTATCGTATTCAAGATTAGTTGCAGCAGCATTAGCCTCGTTCATCGGTACTAAGGCTAAGTTCTGTTTGTCGTCTTCTATTATTTCAGTTTTAGCACTCAAGTTGGCATTGATTGCTTCGACGTTCGCCACATCACGTAAGTTTTCATTTTCTATTTTCACTATGCCGTGTTTAGAGTCGCCCATGCAGTCGGCATTTTGGTGCGAAGGCGTCACAAGGCTGCCAGCTGCACTTGTTGTAGCCAAAGGTGTAGCAAGGCCAGTTGTAGGACATAGAAGTCTTCTATTTTGGCGTATATAATTATGAGCATCCACCATGTGAGCATTGCGATCTTTAAGTTTTGAATATTTAGCATTACAATGACTGCACTCATAAACTTTTGTGCGTTGTTTCTGTTGGGCTTGGTGTTGAGGTTGAGAGTGCCCATGTAGATGTGGATGCTGTTGTTGATGCATCAAAAAGCCTGATGCTAGGGCTGTACTAGCATTTGATGGGCCCGCCAAAAATGCTGTCGATGTACTGGGCTGTTGCGAATGTTGCTGCTGCAACTGTTGATGCTGAAAGTTAAACTCAACTCCAGATAGCTCATTTTGGTGTTGCATCAACATTTGTTGAGAGGTAACCGTTGAGGTTGGCTGCATACGCTTACCATTTGATTGTAAAGTTTTGCTGTCTTGAGAACTACGTTTACGTCTCTTGCGGATTTTAGCTGATGTTGATGGCATTACGTCTATGTTACAATTGTCATTTGAGTTTTGGAAAAATATTGGCATTGCATTGCTGTTGTTTGGCTCAAAGCTGAACGAAATGAAAAAAATAAATAAATAAATTATAAATACTGCATATGCCATAAACTTTAACAAATTATTAACCTTTTCAAACGGTTGCTACTGCTATTACTAGCTAGTGCTGTCGTTGATGCACTCAAATCCTGTACTGTAAAATATTCTTCATGATTCCAGCCGTTATCTTGCGGAAAGATACCGGGAAATGTGGTCTTAAAAAAGCGTGCTGAAATGTCGCCGTACATCTATTGAATAAATGAAAGCATAAAGTTCTGAATAGGGAATTTAAAAAATTGTTTTCTTTTTCCTTCTCTTTAGGAAGTTGGTGTTCTTTTATAATAATGCGTATTTAGATTTATACGATTTAAAATTTTTGTTTTCTTTTTTGTCTAGCTATGAATTTTATTTTATTATAAGGCTTATTATATCTAGTACCAAGTTAGTTTTAACTATTTTTTAACTGAACTTTTGATTAGAGTCCTTTGTCATTTAAAGGAGGTGTGTAAAATCTTGGTTTTCTAAACCTTCCTTTTAAACCTAACCTACATTAAACTTTACTGGATTGGGATGGTTCACCCAACTTTAAAAGCCCGAATGTCTCAGCAAGGGGTTAATTCTATTATTTGTATAATAATAAGCAATTAATTGCCACCGATGCACATTGCGGCCAAAAACCCGTTTGAGCGGCCAAAAGTCGAAAAAACTAGTTTTTAGTTGGGGGTTTTTTGTTATTAGGTTGGCTAATGGAATGCCTTAGGAGATAAAAATGCTCATAGTAAGATTCCTTGCCTTCAATGCTGCCCTATGCTCCTTACAGGAGTAAAAGGATTTATATATACATATATATATATATATATAATGCTGAACGTTCAATATTTTTACATGTAGTTTTATAAAAAAAAGCTTTGAATTTCCCTGGATACTAATTGCATTCTAAAACTAGTTTATCATCTTTTAAATTATAAAAGATTACAGTTCAATTTGCCTTGTCCTTTCTTGTTACAACAAGAAACTCTATTTCAAACTACTATTGCCGGAAAAGAAGTATTTATTAAATGTAGATACAGATGTAGATGATTGTGACTGTTACAAGATTGGCAATGAAAACTTTTTCATGTAATATTATTTCAATTTAACTTTTAACTTCCTCATGTTCAACTTAAATAAAAATATAATAATAATTTTTTTATTTTTTTTATTATATAACATCTCCTACGATTTTAAATTTGTTCATTTTAAATAAATTTTTAATTATATACCTTAATAATATCAAAACAAATACTTTTAGTCAATAAGTATATTCAATCAATTTTTCTTAAGTTTTCTCGTATGACATGACGCCATATTAGGTCAGCCATTTTGAATTTGTTTATTTTAATAACGGAATACCGGATTCGTAATCAGCGACCCCGAAACCCCCAATATATCGATTTGTGGATCATTTGCTACATTTTTTCGACTTTTGGCCGCTCAAAGGGGTCTTTGCCCGCACTGTGCGATGGTTGGACGCATAGTCTTCAGTGGTAGTATTAAGCAAATAATGGCAAGTCTAAATTATTATTTAGGATAGATCAATGTGTAAAACAATAATCATTCCATTTTCGAGGGAGCATCAATCTTTTTCAATTGATCGAAGAAGGACTCTAGAACAAGTACAATTTTCTTTGATGAAGTACTAGAGTGATTTAAAGAGACGTGCTCCAAGCTGAAATTTTTGCAATAAAGGAGGCTGCTAACCTGATTAACGTAGGAAATGAATTACAAGAGAGGCACATATCTTTCAATCTACGTTGACAGTAAAGTCGCTCTGAAAAACTAATTTTATTTAAATCACAGAACAATATACATTTGTGTATTTTAACTATAAAACCGAAAAACATTTTTTTGTATTTATATACAAAAGTTCTTTAATAAAATTACGATAATACACAAATATCAGCACAAAAGTTTTTTAATGTTTAAATACTGTTTGTAAGATTGCAAACTTTATTTAATTTAAAAAAGTACATATGAAAAATGAATAATGTTTAATTAAACTCAAACTTACCGGTTGACTCCATGAATTATCAATATCACAATTACTCTCCTGTTCAGAAATTTCACCCTTAGCTGGCATTTTCTCATCGGTTCTAATATTTAAGGTAACCGCCGCTGAACAGATACCAGCCATACTGTTATCAGTTGCTCCATTAAACGAACACGAAGTCGATGATGACGGCGGAGGAGGTGGTGGTATAGTTACACATTCGCCAACACTAACATCAATATTTCGCTCACGCTTACAAGAATCCAAGTCCAAATATTTACTAACTTCAGTGCCATCTAAAGCAGCGGTGCTGCCGTCAGCGGATAAAGAAACTGAATGATTTGAGGTGATTGGTGTTATGTTTGTTTCAGAGGTCTGATGATAATTATTGCTATTATTAAACCATTGATGCGTTCGAGCAGGCTGTTGTTGAAAGTCCGTATAGTGTTTGCTAGATGATGAATCTTCTAACAGCACTGCGTTATTGTGGTTATTATTGGAATTTTGATAATATGTTGTTAATTGTTGAAAACTTTTTATATCGGGTTGATCGGAAGCAGTTACCGCCGCCACATTGCTACTAACATTACTGTAGAGGTAATTGAAATGAAAATCGTTATAAATCTGATTCGGTTGTTGATGGGTTTGTCCAATTGTTGCAGCCGAAACAGAACTATCGTTATGCTCCTCAAAGGGCATCGTAGCATCCATAGTTGATTGTGATGAATATATTGTTGAAGATGATGATGTTGTATCGTTTTCATGATGAAGTTCCTTAGTTAATCGCTGTTCCTTATCGGCTGTTGTCACATTTTCTATGGAAGTTTGTTTGCTTGCAAATAATGAGGTGGGAGATGGAAAAGTTTGTTGCGTTTCGTTTTGCGTCTTTTTAGAATTGGCAAAATCATACAGAACACGTGCGTCATCGTTAACATTATTTTCTACTTTCATTTCTTTTATGGTTGGCATTGGCGGAACACTGGTCTCTGTTAATCTCGGCTTTTCCGGTTTACACTCAAAAATGGCTTCTTTAGAGCTAAGATGCTGTTCCAGAATGCTGAAACTTGTAGTTGGTTGAAAGTAGGCATGTTGTTGTTGTTGTTGTTGTTGTTGGTTTTCATAAGTTATAGATGTGAGGGGTTCATTTTTAATCTTTATGTCTGTGGCACTTAACACATCTTCAACAGAATTTGACTCTGTATATTTTTGTTTTGCCTCAGCAGAAGTTGTAGGCATTTCCTGATTATCGTCCACTTGAATTTTGTTTGGTTGTGTTGCAGTGGTTTCGGTTGGCATAACGTCAGTCTTTGCAGATTTTGGCTTAATAACTAGTTTTTTTGGAGCTTTACGAGTCAATAGAATGGGAACTGGTAATTTTGAATTTGTCATGGGCTGAACTTTACGTTGGTGTTGGGAAAGATCCTCTGCTTCACTCGAATTTTTAGTGCTTTCTAAATGCAGTTGCTGTTGCTGCTGCTGTTGTAGCTGCGTTTGATGCTGACTGGTTGTGGCCATACGTATAACACTGGTAACGTGACTTGAATTCATAGTGGTCATTAGGTTGGAGGAGGCATTTAAAAAGGCATTAGAATTTATTATTTCATTTTCCGTTGCGCTTCCGCAGATTTCGGGTTTTTTCTCTTCTTGTTCATCTTGTTCAAATTCATTTGTAAAAATTACATTATTATTAGTTTCTGCTATTGTTGATTTACTATTACTACTGTTAGGGGTATCAGTTATTTCTTCAGTCTCATGTTTATTATCCCTTAAATGTGTTGTAGGTGATGGTGGTGGTTGAGTTTGAAAGTTTGTTTCTTTTGTTGTCACAAATGTTGTGTTGTCTGGAGTTATGTATTCATCCATAGGCTCTTCCTTTTCGATTTTAACTAAAGGAATAGGAGCTGTTGATGCAAATGTTTTACGCTGGGCCGCTACTTTACTCGAAGCAATTATATTACCCACAAGATCTAAATATTCATTTAAATTCAATTGTACATCACTTAAAACTGTGATCGTATTTTTCGAAGATTTCTTTCGATTATTGCCACTGCTAGTGGTACTCCCAGGACTTTGTTGTGTTTGGGTAGAGTTTGGGATAGCTGAAGTAGAAGGAGATGCATTTGTTAAATGTATTGAGGTGGACGACGTTGAGTTTGTTTCTTGCTTATTATCTTCATGGGACGTTGACAATAAAGGTGATACAGTTGCTGAAGAGGATGTAGATTGGGTAAGCATAGATGTTGTCGGCATCACTTGTGTAGATATTTGGCTTTTTTTATTCTTTTCGGTGGTATTTTTTTGATTTGTTCGTTCCTGAAACATAAATTCTTCCTCGTCGCCGCTGTCACTTGAAATGCTTACAAAATCGACAATGTCCTTATCCTCTGTAGTTTCATCGTTAAACTTAGATTTGCTCTTAGACTTATTTCTTTCCATAGGCAATACATCTTTAGTGGATTTTTTTGTCTTCTTTTGCTTTTCGTTTGCTTCAGATTTAGTCTTATCGCTAAGATCATGCTGTTTGCACTTGCTATCAACATGTTGGTCATTTTGTTCACCTACAACTTGGTAATCACGGTTATCGTGATCGTCGTCATCATCGTCATCGTCGCCATCGTCGTCATCATGAATGTGTAAAACACTAGGTGGTGATTGATATATGCGTTCAATAACAGAAAACTCTCCGTTGTCTGTTTCTACACATTCAACAATATGTTTTGGTGTTTCTTGTACAATAAAATCGCCATTATCACGTTCTAAATAATGAGCTACAGGTGACTCAGCATAGCGTAAAACTGACGAAGTGTTGGAAGGAGATGTAGTACCGACTGCTGCTGCTGCTAATAATGCAGCAAATGGTGAATTTGTGTGTCTACCCAATGTTGATGATACATTTACATTTGAGTTTTGTCCAGCAACTGTTCCTTTAACTGCATTATTTGATATTTCATTCGAATTCAAAATGTCAATAACAGTATTTTGTGCCCCTTCTGGATTAACTTGCGTTTGTTCCTGTTCCTGACGCTGCTGCTGCTGCTGCTGATTTTGTGAGAGGTCGGCTTTAGCTTGTTGCTGATGTTGTTGTTGTTGCGATTTAGAAGATGCTGTTGAAGTTGGCAAGCCGTTATTATTACTTTTTGATGAACATGAATGTTTTGTTGAAATGGGTAATGGTGGTGGTGGCGGCGGTGGTACTTGAATTCTTACATTGTGTTGTACCGTTTGCTGATGTTGTAAA
Source organism: Paykullia maculata (assembly GCA_003055125.1). Classification (NCBI taxonomy): domain Eukaryota; kingdom Metazoa; phylum Arthropoda; class Insecta; order Diptera; family Rhinophoridae; genus Paykullia; species Paykullia maculata. Next base: position 4,389 of record NDXZ01004680.1, on the reverse strand, counting down.
TGATGTTGTTGGAGCTGATGCTGTTGTTGTTGTAAAACTATGTGTGTTTGCATTGCTTGATACTGGTGTTGCGTTACCAATGACCCTGTCACTTGATGCTTACTTTGATTATGTTGAGATCGTATTTGACTAATTGCAGTGCCATAGGCCGGTGGGGGTTTCTGATGATGTTGCAAATGTGTTTGTGGCTGATAGGTAAAAAGCTGAAACAAGTTTAACTTGTATTTAGCAATTAAAAACGGTAAAAAGCACACAAAAATATGACACCCTTCATAAAATTATTAGTTTGTGTAAATATTTTCTAAACTAAAAAAATTAGTTACCTTAATTCATTTTTTGTAAACCTTATTTAATACTAACAAATGTAGTCTTCAATTTTGTTAGCATATTTTATATCTATATATGTCTATACATATAAAATAGTAACGTGACTGACCGACCGAGACATGTATTTTGAACTGTGGGTTCCTCTCCTGGGATTTTTGAAAATTCAAATGTTTAGGGTTTAAAAAAGGTAAAAAAAGGAAAAAATCGGTAATCTTTTATCTGCTAAACTAAACAAGATACAAACTAATTTTAAAAAGCATTATATTCATTATATTCAAAAAATAATTGAATAGATAGATGTCTGGTACTATTTTGATATCTGGGAGCCTGGTTGACAAAAAACGAGTAAAAATTATATTTAAGTACTTTTTTAGGGCCCTTATAATTACTAAACCAATAAATAAAGATATAATTTAAACTATGTATAGGAATAAAACTGGTGGTGAAAAGTGATAACAAGGGGAAAAAAGTGCCACTAAAACTAAAACACAAAAAATAGCCCCCTTTGTTGTTCATTTTAGGACTAAAAAAAATCAAATTTTATTTAAATTTTAAACAATTTAATCACATTGAATCTTGTGTAGGCCCTTAATTTTGACGAATAACTTAATAGCTTCCCTAAGAGAAAATTTAAAATACGAAGTGATAGGTCGATTTTTGAATAGCCACCATAAATTAGTTGCGTTGTCAATTGTTAAAATAGTTATTGCAGATGGCAACTTACAGCTATAAATGCTTACATTTACTCTGGTTAAAGTGAGTGTCAATTTTTACAAAAACATTAGAAAATTCACGTTACACAAATTAACATTATATAAAAATACATTTAACCTAAGTTTTCGATTAAACAATCGTTGAAGCTGGCTGCATATGAGATATATAGGAGCCATATGTAATACATCTCGTACTCCAAATAATGTAATGTTAAAATTATGTATGTATGTATGTATGTATATATGGCTAAAAAGGCCATATAGGTTAGGTTGTTAAATAAGAAATAAATAAATGTATAATTCAAATTTAGACCTAAATTTAATCAAAATCCTTTTTTCTAAAAAACGAAAAAAATTTATAAAGACATTAAAACAATACATACCTGCAGCGGAGGCGGTGGTGGCAAATTTGGTGTATATATAAGCTTTAAACTTTGCTGTTGATGAGAATTTGACGGGGGCGCTTGTTGTTGGTGTTGGCCTGCTGCAAACATATGTGTCTGACGATGAGTACTTGTTGTATTACTTAAATGCAGCGCCGATGCATGTTGCGGTGGGGGAGGTAGTGGAGGTGCTAACTGTTGTGGCTCCAACGAATTAAACGCTCCACTAGATCCCGCAGGTATAATAGCGCTACCAACTTCTTGATGTGACTGAATAGGATGTTGAGCTTGCACTGACGCTGTGGGTGGCGTTGGTGGTGGTGGCATATGCAGTGGTGCAGATAATTGGTTCTGATTGTTACTAACACTAATACGCTGTTGCTGATCATATCGAGGGTTAGCGCCAAAAACGTTAAAGTTATTATGAACATCGTTGTTGTTTGTACGTGTCAATTCTATAGCATTTGGATGATATGATTGACTTGCATTTGTTGCAGAGCTTGAGGCTGAATTTGTTTGGTTAAAGTTACTTTTCGTAAAGCTTATACTGTCAATTTTTGTTATAGTATCTTTTTTCAAAACGGTCGCTGGTGGTTCTGCCTTAACGACTGTATTCACTGTAATGTTGGATAAAGAGTTGTGTATTTTATCCCGTTTGTTTTCATTATGTCCATCAATTTTAGTAATGGAAAAATTCAATATGTTATTGGAATTTTGACTACTAGTACCACTAACGCTATGGTTTGACAATGAATAATTGCTGGCCGAGTTGCTTCTGCTGGCACTGCAACTATTATCCGCACTGCTAATATTAAGCTCGTTATCTCTGATATTCGGTATAGGTTTTTCGTCCAACTCAGTTGTTGGTATCTTATTTTTATTGTCAACAGTATTTTCTCCAGCTAAAACATTTGCCAAAGTATTAGTGCTTCCAATTCCGGTACCGGATATTGTCATTTGAACTAGGGCTCGAATCACTTGTTCTTTCGGATGTGTCTCCAAGTGATCGGAAAGGTTCATACCTGCATGCAGGTATAAAGTACATACTGGACACTGAACATTCTCAGCCATTTTGCAATGTTTCTATTGTTATATTTGCGTACTTGCTTATTTGTGTGAGTTTTACTTATTCGTTATATTTTTAAAACTTTAAAAAATGTATGTTTATTTGGTTTTAACTGATTAAGACTAAAGGTTTGTGTCTTAATCATAAAACCGTTTTCGCTATAAAAATAATATTTCCCATGATGATTTGTGATGGAGTTAGTGATCTGAAAAATTATAGCAAATATAAATCAATTAATTTTAAGCAGTTACTGCATAACTCGAATGTCTTAGAAGTAATTTAAATGTTAAAAATAAAATGTCCACTGTTCTTTTTATATTTCTATTTCTAAAATTTTATAGTTAAGATAAGGAACTATCAAATTAACCAAAATTTTTACATTTAAATTTAAATTATGTATTTTCGAAACTACTATTTCTTTTTACTTAAATCTCAAACAAATTTTGTGATCTCCTGCATCGAGCCTATTAGAGACAAAAAATGGTTACTGTCGTTACTGTTAGAAAAAATTGATGGATTATCCCACCGGCGCAGTGACTTTCTCTGAATGTAATAGTTTGGTGATTTGGCGATTATCGATTATCTTCACTACAAATTCTGTGCTTTGCTAATTGACGTTTCCATTCAAAGTTTTTTTTTTGTGAAAATCAAGATCAACAGCTATGAGTTTCTCGAACTGAATCATGTTTGTTATAAAAAAATGTGCATTAATTTGCAGACGTTGCTAACAATAAAAATAATGGGAATAAATATTCAACTCTTTGATGAAGACAAAAACGTTATTGGATTATTAAATATACCGCCTACAAGAACATTATAACGGGACTTTTAAATGAAATATCTGTTTATAACTTGTAAAACGCATTCAATTTGTTAAAAATAATTTGTTTTTAAAGCATCACAACTTTATTTTATTTATGAATAGCTTGAATTGTTTAGGAGTAACACCACCTTAAAATTTGAAGTTTATCCCTAGAATCTTTATATTTTTTTTGCTAACATGGACCCAGTATGCTTCGCTACCTCAAACTGGTTTCTCTTTTTCTAAATTTTATTTAAATCGAATCAATTTTTTACTAATTAACACTTCTCCCATTTTTCCCCGTTTCATCCCTATACGTTTGAATTTAAAAAAAGTTCCGAAAACGTATTTTTTATTTTAATAGAAGTGATAATAATAGTAGTTTAATTTATGTCTTTATTTTTATTGGTTAAGCCCCAAAAAAGTACCAAAATATAATTTTTATCTGTTTTCACACCTATCTACTTTTTTTTTTTTTTTGGTGAAATACAATGCCTTTAAATTTTGTTTGTATCTTGTCTAGTTTAGCAAATATAGGGTCACCGATTTTTCCCTTTTTTACCCCCGAATTTCCAAAAATCCCTTCTTAAAGGATCTATACAACGTGAGAGTAATCCACAGTCCGAATTTCATGTTTCTAGCTCTATCCGTTTGGGCTGTGCGATGATGAATCAATCAGTCAGTCACCTAACTATTTTGCACAAAAAAAGGCACTGGGAGTAAAACTAATTTTTATATATTTACCCATTGAGATATACACCATAAAATTTAAATAGAATATACCTAATACCTTAAATATTAAAATTCAATCGATTCATTTCAACACAGAACTGTTAAATATGTTTTTAATTTTTTTTAAGTTGCAGTTGCTTGCAATCTGCTAACACTTCAAAAACTAACTCATTCCATGCCCTCTCATTCAAAGCTATTCTTAAAAAGTAGGGTTAGAATAGAAAAAAAACCAACTATATATTTTAAAATGTTAATCTGATAGAAAATAATGATCCGACATTTGATGACAAATTTTGACTTTGGTTTTTTTATTTTTTATAAATATGTAAATAAATAAAAAACTAGTAAGAGCGTTATATTCGGCTA
>NDXZ01004660.1:0-23222 GCA_003055125.1 Paykullia maculata | reverse complement strand
TTAAAAATATCACAATTTTTATAAAGCTTTCAATGTTAAAGATTTTTCTAGTTAAATTTTCATTTGTTTTTTTAGGAAAACTAACAGAAACAGGAAGACAATGATTATGCTGATTCACAGCTGTTTAACTTCATATTTCAAGAAGCTAGAACTGCGTTGATTGTTGGAAGACATATTTAGGCTGAGCTGCAGGTATTGATATCGTGCAATGTGAATGATGTGATTTAGGCTTGAGCCCAACGATCTTGCATGACAGCCAGCTGATTGTAAGTGGAACAATACAGGGGTTCAATCAAATCGTTATCAGCAGCAATGTCTGAGTTGGCCGTCCAAAAGAAGGTGCCATGCTCGGTGCGTACAAAGTGCACGGGTACAGTGGCGCTGATTTCACTGAAATCAAAGTCTTCTACTTCATACGAGGTGGCCTTGGCTGAGAGACGTTCATTAATGTCATTTTCGAGTGATTCCAAAGAGTTACATTCTTCCACTTCAATGTTGGCATTGTGGGTATTTTCCAAAGATTCTAGAGATTCCATGGATTCAGCTTTCTTCAAAATGATCATTTTTGAAGATTTTTGTTGTTTAAAGAGTTGCTTTAACAGCTTCTTAATGCTGTATGAGACGTTTTTGCTTTTTTTGATTTCCATTTTGTTGAAATGTTGTTGTTGGTTTGAGATTTCTACGCACATATTTAAATTTATATATATTTAAAAAAATTGAAGAGGGTAAAATAAAATGTGTGCTGAACGATTGCTGGTATGCGAATGATGTCTTATCCTTCGTTTGCTCGCCCTTTTATAGCCGATCAGGTCTTTTGAAAAATACCAGCCATCGTTTTACACAAGTAAAACGTTGTCTGTCTGCTCACCAAGTGTGGGAATGTTAAGGATACGTTTTTCGAACACAGAAAAAAAAGAGCAGGTGTGTTTTTAAAATTTCAAATTTCTTAAGGTTAAAAAGAGAAAGCAGGTTTATTGCTTTGCCATTTGCACCGGCAGGACTTGTTTAAAAAATGCCATAAGGGACTCAAAACAAATGTAAATTTTATCCTTTGTAAGGATCGTGAGAAACGTACATTTCATCATGTTCCCACACTTTGGTAGAAGGTTGTTTTTATTATTATATTTTGTATTTTTTTATTTTGTGTTTTGTACTTTGTTATGAAAAGGGACTTTGTTTTTTCCTTACCAAGTGTATCCTTATCCTTAATATGCTTTGCTTTTCTTTAATGATTACTTTGGTTTTTAATAGTAATTGTAGTTAAATGGCAAGGAGCTCTTATTACTCTTCTTATCTGTTTTTGTTGTTTTTTTTTTTTGCTTTGAAAAGATATCTTTTTATTTAAGTAAAGAAAGATTCCTTTATAAATTTTAGCCTTAAACATTGAACACGTGTTCATTAGGATCGTGGGATAAATTTTTTTTTTAATTTCTTTCAGATTTAATTTTTTTTTAAGAAATGTTCACGCTTTAAACCAAATTGAATGGAGGGAGGATACATTGCTTTAGAAATTATTGAAATGCCTTTACATTAAAATGCACACGTGTGTGTTTTCTGTTTCACTCCACTAATTTCTATGTGTTGGAGTTGTAGGGTCCTACCCTTGTTTTTGTTCTTCAAATTATTTAATATTCCTAAAGCATTTTTGTAGCCTTTTCAGAACGTGGGAACTGCTGAGAAACATAATTAGAAGCTATAATTTTATTTTGGTATCGACTTAACCATTTAAAATATGACTAATGCAAAGCAACTAAATAAAAATTTGACAATAATCCAGAAGACAATAACAAACCATCATCAAATTATCGTTGTGGGAAAAAATTAAACCAAAATCTAATAAAAAAAAAATTGAGTAAGAGAGAGAAAAAGAAAGAGAGAGTAAATGTTTACAAAAAAGTGTGTTTGTAATAAGCCAAAAGTAAGTATCAACACAAGACTGTAATTGTTGTTGGAGTCTAACGCAGTAATTAATCTTTTGATTAATTAAACGAAAAAAAAATGTTCAAGAAGTGCGTCCAACATGCGCCACTTAATGAATGTAAAGATAAGTACTTTTTTTGAGACAGTTTTTTCTTCTTGTACTCCATTGAAATCATTTTCTTCTTTTTCTACAGTTAATACAAAAGCCTTGTAATTTTGTTCTTCTACTTTTTTTACTCATTTTCAGTTTTACCTTAAAAATATAGAATTTTTTGTTTTGCTTTTTTCCATTGAGGCTAGACAATATTGCTTTAATGATAATTGGGACTGCAAATCACAGCAATTTATTGATTTCTTATCTGTGGCATTATTCAAGACAAACAGTAACAACAAGAACTGCAGGTCACTTTTTAACTACTTGCTGTGTGTGAATGAGTCACTTGAGTCAACCGTCTAGACACGTGTTGCTTGCTAAGTTTTAATGACTTTTATTTTAATCTTTACTACAATTGATGGGGATTTAAGTGACATATTTCTATTAATATTTAGGCGTCTCTTTGCTGTCATTAAATGGCAATTTCCCTAAGGTTTAAGGAAAGAACGCTGTTCGTAACACAAGTAGTAGTTTGCATCTTTCTAAACAACTTAAGGTAGCTTTAGATATCGCAACATCATATTCCAATTAAGGATTCTTATTGCAAGAGACTTGAAATTAAACATGAAGAGGAATACCTAAAGATGTTTACCTTATTTTAAGTCTCTAAGGGTTGTAATAAGTGTTTGGAATACGCAAGGACTTAAAGAGGTTTTAATAAATACATTAAATACCTACATACGATTTTTCAAAATTAACAAAACCTTGGTCGCCACAGCAACAGTTTGTAAATTAGCTTTACAAGGACATTTCTTTGGGGTCAAGGTCAAATATCAAAAGCATTCGTCCATGTTCCCCAAAAAAAAATTTTGTATACCAAATAACAAGATTTGCATTGGACAGGCAGGCGTACATCGCTTATTTAACCCTATTTTGAGGCGGAGTTAAACAATTTTTTGAGCATTTCATTTCCGAACCAATAATTATTTATATGTTTATGTTCACTGTTAACTTGATTACTGCAAATCATAAATATATTGCTCCTAAATTATGCACGCAAAGAAAAAACATGGTTGTGGTGATCATAATCGAAGGGCATCATGCTATGATTGGTTAATATGATTGTAGCTAAACTATACTATAATGACCGGTTTTAACCATAACAAGTTTAACAAGTTAGAGCGCTATATTTGCCAGGGCCAAATCTTATATACACTTCAGCATCTGTGGCAATTTGGGCAAATGGTCCAATTTTTTTGAAATATACCTTTATTTTATCTCAAGGCTGCAAAACAATTATTTTGTTGTGTAAAAAAAATAAATAAAAAGAAAGAGGCAGTCGTTTTTTTTTTTTGCTTATATTTAAGCAGGTTATTGATGGATCTTGCCAGTTTTCAATACCGATTTTCTCGAAAGTATTTCCAAAAGTTTGATACCACATACAATCCTGAGCGACCTATAGGAGCTACGCAAACTTGATTTCAACCAACACACGGACAGACGGATTGACAGACATGGCTAAATCGACTTCCCTATCTATAAGGATTCAGAATATATATACTTTATGGGGTCGCAAATGAATATTGTAGAAATTACAAACCTATATATGCCACATGTGTGAAGGGTATAATTAAAATGCTACTATATAACCATACTATGTCCATATATTATTATAATGTTATTTTCCATGATCAATAAATAGATCCATATAATCATTATATAATTCTATATGATCCCACACAACCATAAAATGCTTCATGCGATCATAATATAATCCCATATAATTATAAATTGGTTTCGTATAACCATAATATGATTCCAAACAACCATAGTATAGTCCCATATGATCATAATATATTTCTTTGCGATCATAATGTGAATCTACCTTATCATAATATGATCCCACACAACTATAAATTAATTTCGTATAACCATAATATGATTTCACACAACCATAGTATAGTCCCATATGATCATAATATATTTCCACCTAATCACAATATGACTAAATTAATATTTGTATTTCTTTGTATATATACATACATACATATATACACATTTTTAATAATATTAATTGACATTTTTTGTCACTTGTCATATTAATTTTTAACTTTCCTCTTTAATTGTTATATTTTACTTAACTTTAATGCTAATCAATATTTTTAATGTTTCTTTCAACTCTTGACATTTCATATACAAATTTTGCACTTAATTAAAAGCACTTAAAAGAAGAAGAACAACCGAAAACAAACAATTATTAAAATTTATCATATTTTGATTAGCTTGCAACTATACCGTTGTTGCACACATCATTTTATGGTTATTTATAACTTTAAATGCTTTAAATTATAATGTTATTTTTGCGAACAAATCATGATTTGTTTGTCACAACAGTTTTTTAAACATATTATTTTTGTGGATAATCATATTAAAATATTCATTAACGGTAACCATTTAATGATAAGATATAAACAGATCCTTAATTATCGTTTACTACAATTTGTCTTTCGTAGAGAAAATAAAATTGTTGTCATGATCATGTTTCAAACATGTTTCTTCTGTGTGTATGGTTATCATATATTCTAAGAGTAACATATTTATATATTTCCCACAACCCAGTAAATGATTAACATCAATATATAAATGATTGCTGTAGTCATAGTTATGGTTAAGTCACTTTCCCGAAATTAACTACAATAGTAATATGTTTGTGGCATTCATATAAACAATTGCAGTGACCATAGAATATTTAAATAATCTGTCATCACATTACCGTGACCATACGCAATGATATTTTTCTTTAAGTATGTATGAATGTTAATGTAATAAACTGTTAAGAAAATATAATATTTATAAGTACAAAGTACAGTTCAAAATGTTTAATATATTTTAATAAAATATGGTGCACATAACTGCTTGTTCATGATTTCATTCAACGCCCATACAAATTTTATACCGTAACTGGACTTTAACATGAAAAACTTACTGATCAATTGTATTTAAACAGAATTAAAAGGGTTATAACTTTTTAAGCGCTTACAAAAAAAAAAATTTGCGGTATCAAACCAATCGAAAATTGCCTCATTAAACTCATTAAACCGGTTAACATATTGGTATTGAGACATTAAAGGGTCAACTCTTAAAATTACTTAAACCCCAATAAAGCTTTTAAGATATCGAAACTTTAACACTTAAATCTTACGTTAACATACATTTTTTTAAGACAATTTTGTGATGATCGTTTCGTTATTGGCCCCAGCTCTTATATTAGCCCTTCTCCTAACTAAAAAAATTTCCTCTTAAACCAACACCTACAACAGCAGCAAATCTCACTTTGCATTCTCACCTTTAAAGAAATATTTTATCATTGTCATATTTTATTAGTTATTGAACTTATTACTATAAAATTATTAATAATTTTATTTTGGCTTAAAGTTCATATATTTTTTTTGAAAGTGTGATATATTGAGAATGTTATTTTATTTAAAAATTCAGTTTCCCATGAAATCGTAGCTGGTTTCGAAAATATATTCCACGCGGCTAAAATCATATGGGAAACTGAATTTTTAAATAAAAATATATCACACTTTTAAAAAAATGTATGAACTTTAAGCCAAAATAAAATTATTTTTTATCTTTCAAAAACCATTTGAACATTTTACAATTATCTTCACAGTTGCTAACTAAATTTATCACATAAGTATATTAAAACAAGTTTCAGATACATATTTTCTTAAATAAAAACGTGCTAAAAACAAAAGAAGAGCCACATTTTTACTGGTTTCTTTTTTTTGGAAAATTAAATCTTCTAACATCCTAAATAACGCAGTTACCCCGTGAATTCTTATCTAAGCACGTGTTTAAACATGTTCCATGGCGAATTTTTTTCACATGTTGAGCCAAATTTTAAAACGCACTAATTTTCAAATAAATAAATAAATTTTCCTTTAACACCTTACAGTTTTGCCTTCACAGCTTCTAGCTTAACTTCGCAAATGCTTAAATATGTTTCAGATATTATTTAAAAAAAAAGGCGCTAATTATAAGTAAAAAGGCACGTTCTAAATCAAATTTTGGGTTTTTTTCAAAACACTGACCAGACCAGAAAATCTGTGAAAAACTTATACAATTGCCATTTTACTTGCCAGTTAAAAGGAAAATTACCGCCCGTGCATCAGATTCTTATTTGACACATGTTACAAAACCATCATATTTTTCCAAAAAAAAAAAATTCTCAATTTGTATAGAAATGACAGTTAGAAAAATTGCTTTATTTTCTGTTTAAAAACACGTTCCTGCTAAAAATAACACATGTTTTAAATTTTACACCACACTGTTGTCTTTTATAAACAATTCACTGACCAAACCCACCGAAACCGAAATTTCCAAATACCAGCACAACCACAACTTGTAAAAATCTCCAATGACACGTACTTGTTATGTTGTGTTACTAAATTAAAACATATGTAAAGTTTAAACATTTCACCAGTCTAACCTTTCCTATACCGACTAGCAAAAAAAATTTCCCTAATTGTGGTTCGTACTAAACAGGCAGGGGGTAATGATCACAAATAACAATACATTTACACATCTCGGGTTTTTTTTCTCTCATGTCCTTTTTTAAAAGATAATTGATCACGTAAAACACGTGTTTCCATCAAGAAATTTGCCTTTCGAATGCAAACTTATTGTTAACACATGTGCACCATGACTAAAGTTAGAGACTTGTAGTGGCAATGGCTGGAAACACTTGACTCGAGTTTTGAAAAATGTTTATGTTTTAAAGGAAAATCTTTTGGCTAAGTGCCTGAAAATGGTTCAGGTTGCCATCCTTGAATGGAAGTTTGAGATTTGTTACTGTACTTGGAAAAAATTGTCATTGATCTAGTTAGGGAAGAAAGAAATTTGAGATCGTCTTCCTTAACTATTCAATTGAAATGAGTTTTAAGCCTTTTCTAATAAATACATATGTTTATCTTGCAGCTCTTTTTATTATTTATTTAGGTTATAAGAATTTGTTTTTTAATGAGTTAAAAATAGTTTTGTTAATAAATAAAAAAATTTTGTTTAAAAAAAGTGTTTAAAATATACATACATACATAACTACATATATTAGTTGCTGTTTTTCAGCATAAAAAATATGATGTTTTCAATTTCTAACAAATATAAAAAAAATCATTTTGGAAGCCTTAAAATGAACGCATATTTTTAAAAATTTAAGGCAACTAACAAAGAAAACTGCATCCAAATTTAAATCGAATTACCTTAATCATAATTAACATTTTATCTATTGTCTATTATTTACAAGGACTAACAGTAACATATTTTATATACAAATAATGTTTTTCTTCGATTTGACAAATATAACAAAGAAGGGTTGCTTAACTTATGTATCACCCGCATAAGTCGGCTCTACGTAGTCTTGTACAGTTTCATTCTCAAAAGCAGACGCGCAAGCGGAGTAACTCGATAACAGATCAGAGATGTAAGAATATTTAAAGAAGTGTTGGATCGCGTACATTTGAGCTGGAGTTATTTCCCGATCGTATAAAGTTTTATTAATTGACTTTAGATAACTTTTGGAAATAGTTTGTCGAATGGTAGAGGGTACTTACAAGTCTTTTCCTGCCCTTGGAATAATTGTGATCTCAAAATTCGTTTTACTTAAAAAAAATACTTCCATCGCACTGTTAAAACAAATTACTATTAATTATGGATTGTATTACTGAATTATGTATGTCCAGGAATGTTTGTAAGTTTTAAATTTTCTTAAGCAGCTTTATGGGCCTCCACTGGGCTTATTATGATCAATTTGTTATAACTTTCATATAAATTTCTTTCAAATGGTTCTTTAAATACAAAATTGACAATCGGTGTGTTTGGTTGAAAATAATAAGCAAATATCAAAGCATTGTCTTTAGCACTTTTTAATTAGGTACAAGCAGCTTTCCTTAATTGACCTTGTGCCCCTTCCTAGTTTGATATATGTATTTCCGAAATCGGCTACGGTTTTAAATGTAATGTTCATCTATTTAATTCACATTTCATTAGAAAAAAAAAACTAAAAGTTTTTAAATTTTTTTTTTCATATCTTTTATGTTTCAACGATCGAATTTTTCTTTTTCTCATTATCTTAAAATTTATTACATGTGCAAAATATGAAAAATTTAATATTCCAGAAATATTTTTTTTCTATAAAATTACACTATTTAGTATTCCTTAAAAGAGAATCTTATAGCCCCCTTTTTAAGGACTGTAGACTTAAATAGCCCGATTCGTACATTTTTCAAGATCTGTGCTTCATATTTAAGAGATATATTCTTAGCTGAGAAATCCTGAGAAATCTTTAATAATACATTTCATATTATATGATATTAGTATCACCAACACTGAAGAGTAATGGAGGACTTAGATTTTTTTAATGTCATGTAGGGGCCATTTTTTAAAATATATTTTATTGTTATCCTTCTAAAATGAATAAGAGTTTTCCATTATAAAAACAAAATATATATTTTTTTCTATTTGTTATTGTACTAAAAAAATCTTTAGTTTTTTTTTTACCAATTTTCAACAAAAAAAAAACATTTAATCAGATTAAATTACCACTAAAACAATTCTTAACGCTCCCCCAAGAAACGAGTTATTAAATGAAAGAAATTTTTCAGAAAAACCCTTTTGTGTGTGAGATTTTATTAAGTAACAATGATATGCTTAAATGCATTAATTTAAAAAAAATTAAGTAGGAGCGTTATATTAGGCTGGGTCGAATTTTCTACACCCATCACAAATATTGTATAGTAAAAATGTATTATATAGAAGAAATTTTTTAATTAGGAAAAAAACTTTATAGAAGGAGTGGGCGTAAAAGTAAGCGTGTGACACTTATTTGCTGACAATTAAATTCAAATTGCATTTAAAATCATAAAGTCTAATTTAATGAAAACCCTTTGTTAATGTAGAAAATATATAAATTTAGGAATACGCATTATATGAAATGATTTGGCGTTTAAACGCTATCGTATTTTCTCCGATGCCAAATGAACAATGACCTACATTTTTCCATTACGATAAAAAACTTTTTCTGCTAAACATTTCTAATGTATAAAAAATTTTATGCATAATATTTTTTTAAGCCCTTAGTCCTTCCATTTAAGATTTATTATGTGGTCAAATGACGGTCAGACATAGCAAGATCGTTTAAGTTTAATATGCTGATAAGGAAAATGCATACTTTATTGCGTCTTAGGTTAATATTTCTAAGTGTAACAAACGAATGGACAAAATTAATATAACCACCATAAACAGCAAATATATAAAAAAAATGTGCCATCATATAAATAACATACAATAGCAAAGGGTGATCATGCGTGATAGGACAGCATAACAAGATCCCTCGAAGCTAGAAAAATAAAACTCTATACATTAATCTACACTTGTTGTAATACAAACTTTATGTTGGTCTTTTTTTATTTTATTTTTTCAAATCTTAGTGGTGGCATAGTATTAATTACATGTCAATAACAATACTTAGACTTGCAACACGTAAAAGACCGTCAGACACCACCATCACAACTTAGAATTGACACCATCAACACGATCAATATCAGCGTCGACATCAGCAGCACAAAAACACCACACGTGATAAATCCAAAGAATTTTTTTGTAATGAAAACAAAAAATTTCAATACAAAATTTAAATATCGAATGGTGTGTTAACAATGTTTGATAACAATATATAAAAAAAAAACCTTTGGGTAACGAGTTCAAGCTACAATAAACAATAAAGAAAATCAATTTAACACTTGTGTGTGTCAGCATTTTTTTCGTTAGAATAATATATGTACAATGTATCTGAGATAGAAACAAATACCAAGAGACTAAGATGCTCTTTAACCCTAAATAAATATAAAATATATTGTGATAAGCAATCAATTGTTTATTTGTTTCAATTTATTTAAAAAGACCTGTTGTGTACTTGTTGTCTATTTAAATTTGTTTTGTTAATCACACGTGCAGCGAGGATCATACATCTCCTAAAAACTACCCCCTGGTCAATACAAACAAAATTTGTTGTTTTTATTTATTCTCAAATATTCCGTTACAAAACAACACGTGCAAACTACCCTTAAACTGCTTGGCATAAATTTGGACCATCCAATTCCAAATTTATAACGTATTTTTAGGTGAATTAAATTTAAGCCACCCCTGTCGAGTTGATCGATTTGATTAGACACTTTTTAAACGATGAAACAATAAAAAACAACAAGTGTTAAGCAACGGTTATGGATAAATGACTAGTAATAAATGCCGTTTAAAAATACCCACCCTTAATCAGTCTCCGTTATAAGGTTAAATCAAAGTTTTATTTGTAGTTTTTTTTCCTTTGGCAAACCCCGTTACTACCCCTATTGATGGTAATACATATGTTTATAGAACGTTTTTTTTCTAAAAACAAAATTCCGTTAAACTATAACAAGTGCAAAGATTTTTTTTGGTTTCAAATTTCAAGATGGCTGAAACTAAAATCATTTTTTTGTAACGTATTAAATAAATTAAGCCAATTTGGATTTTTTGTTCTTCAGGAATTACTTTAAGAGGAAGATTTTGGAATTGTTTAATGATTTTTTTTCTTTCTTTAAATCAAGAATTGGAATTCTGAGTAACTTTTCATTCACGATCATACACGTTAAAGAGTAAAAATTATATATATTTAAGCACATGAACCACATTTATTATTATTTAATATTTTTTTTTACTTAAACCCGCTTATGTAAGTAGAAAAAGTTTAGCTACAATTATAGCAAAATTTATTTAATTTTATATTAATAGAAAACAAGTAAGAGCGCTATATTCGGCTGTGCCAAAACTTATATACCCTTAACTACGTGTAGGTATGTAATAAGAAGTTTAAAAAAAGGCATACACACAAATATAATGAATTTTTGTATAAAAAAAATTTCTTTTTTGCTTATATCTCGTTAATTATCGGATTATGGTAATATTTAAAAGGGGAATTTCGGGGATATTTCTAATAATTTGATATCAGTAACGGGTCCGTAGAACATCAGGGGCCATGGCTAATTCGACTTCCATATCCAAGGATCCAGCATATATATACTTTATGGGGTCACAAATGAATACATATTGTAAAAAATAAAAACGAAATGACAAAAATATATGTACCATTGCCACCTGTGGTGAAGGGTAAAAAACCTCAATACAATTTCAATACAATCACATTTAATCGTACTAATGCGTGCCCTTTCACGCTAATTTGCCTTCATATGAATGCAACAAAGCAATTAATCACTATCAACCTTGATCATACACAATTTATGCTAATCAACTGAGCATTACCCATAAAGGACATACATAGTTGCACAAATTTTACATTGAGAGAATGAGAATATTATGAAACATATTATCTTTTTATTTTAACATTAAGGGGAAGCATTAGGGAAAACATATTCTTTACCAATTAGAACTATTGAAAAATACCTAAATTGTAATTCCAGTATTCTATTTCCATTAAAATAAATAGATAATATTTTCACCTTAGACCAAAAAAAAAAACAGATTAAAGAGTGTTGATTCTATTCAGTCGGTGTAAGAAAGTATTCTTCATTTAACATAGTTTAACATCGTTATAGGCCAAAAATTAAAAAGAGCTAATACTAGCATTAAAATTAGATTTTAGGTCATAAAAGTTCGACAATAATTTATTATAAATACTAGGTAGCCTAAAATAATTAAAAGCAGCTATTGAGAGTAGTTCACCAAATGATTTTTGACTTATATATTAACTCTTTGTTAGTTGTTTTTTAATGCAAATAAACTTTAAATTATTTTGTTATTTGTGTGTCCTTCTTTGAAAATATTTCCGTTTTCTAAAGTGGAAGGCCTTACAATCGATAATTTGTACAATAAAGTTTCTTGTATTAAAATTTATTATCTTCCATCATAAAGATTAATTACATCCCATTCTTTAATCTAATGTTTCTTTAAATCAATTAAAAGAAAAAAAGTACAGTCACCGCTAAAGCAATTTCCCACTTAGCCGTATTGCAGTTAAATGATCAAATTGCAGTTTATGGTATCTCGTTAATTTAAAACGTTTGACCACAAAGTGCAGTCGACAAACAAGAAACTAAAAATTTGATAAATTCATCAAATTTATTTTAATTGTATTAAACAATTTATAGATGTCAATATTATAAAAAAAAAATTTATTTATAAAAAATTTTAAGACAAAATTTCCCGAGAAAGCTTCAACCCAAACTTTTTATATATTTTAAAATTGGGTCTTAATACAGGGAGAGATAAGAAAACCTTAAAAATAGTTACAAGAAACTAAAGGCAGATCGAGCACTTAAAATGTATTATTTATATACATATGTATGTATGTATGTATGTCCCCACACAAATTTTAAAAATCTGTTTGGCTTTTCCTAATTTGAAATAAAAACTCATTTATTTAGTTTTAAAATTTGTTTACTTTTATTATTTTATTATTATGTAAATGTTCTTAAGTCTATTAAGTTAAAGCTGTTAACAATTTAAAGCTTTTGTGTTTTTTTTTATTATATTTATTAAAAGTACACGTAATTACAATTAATTAAAAATCATTTATTTAAACTTAAAATATTTCAAAACTTATTAATATAAAGCTGATCTATCACAGAGTAAACTCACTAAGAGTTGTAATTAGGAAGACAATTATTAAAACAAAAATGTGTAAAGCTGAAGTTACTATTAAAACTATTTAAAACTTACAGATGTAATTACATTGATAATCATGATTATTTACCAGGGACGCCACATGGCCTTAGTGGGAGCAGGTGAAGCCATCGATCGGCGTTCATCGAAATCACTGCCATAACCAGAAGAAGCTGGACTTAGAGGGGCTTTGCTGCAGCTGGCCAATGAAGAGGAGCTGGGCATTTGTGTGTTAATTTGAGGCAGTTGTTGTGTGTGCAACAAACGATTGAATTCACAGCCCAAATGAGTCATAACAGCTTTGCCCATATTTATACTAATACCAGGCGTACCAGCCATAACACGTGATACTTCGTTAACAGCATTCATATAACCATTGCGAAAGGAATCCATGGAGGCAACAGCAACGGTTGAAATTGGATGTATGGTTTTTTTGCATTCTTTCTTCATAAATTCCAAAGCAGATTCCAGCATCTCTGCTTTGTCCAAGCGCAAAATGGCATCATTGCCTTGAAATTCGGCTACCAGTTCCTTAAGTTGATCCAAACACTTGTTCATGCGTGCACGACGTTGACGCTCTAACATGGGTTTCTTCACTTTCAAATAGTGTTGAGTTTTCGAAACGTATTCTATTTGAGGAGACATTTTTTTCTGTAGATAATGATTGTGCAAGTATTTCTTGAGTTGTTGTTATAAGAAAAGACGAAATGAGAATGATGCTGTTCTGCTGAGAGTCTGCGGCTTTTATACCTCTTAGTTGTTGAGTCTCTGAGAGGAAGAAAAGCAGGTTTTAAGGATAAGATTTGTATTTAGTGTGTTTTCCTTATGCTGCAAAGGAAACTCAGAGTGTGGGAACGTAGTTTTAAACATTTTCTAGTTTGCATTGTTATCAAAAGCAGGTAGTTTTAAAACAATCTGTGTAGAAAATGTTAGAAATTTCTTTTATAGAAATCTTGTGTATTCTTTTGTTGTAATAAATTACTAACGATTTGTTATTATTCAATCCTATGGGAAAATTTTTATAACAAAAATTAGATTCAATTTTCCAGTTATGCTTGTTGAAGGGAAAAAGGATGTCGTAGAAAATTGGTAGTAAGTTTCTTAAGACTAAAAATATATACTTATGTATGTACATATGTATAAAAGAAATCATTAAGGAATTGTAATAAGAAATTGCTAACAAAAATCCTGTCATAATACAAATTTAAACACTGCCTTGCATCGCTATTTATGAGCCAGTATTTTGTGGTATTAAACTACTTACATACAAACATACATATATACATAAGTGTTTGTCTTCTTGTCTCTCCTCTCATATTAGTGCAAGTCAGTTTAGATTACCATTAACAGATTGCAGTAGAGCCTTGTAGTTGCTATCATATCTTATGGTCGTTTGAACGTATAATAGCTATACAACATACTTAAGTGTATTTTAGTCTGTCTGTCTTTTAGTTGGTTGGTTTTTAAAATCGTGAGAACCAATTTTGTCGTGCGTTTCCCACGCGATGAGAACACCTGCCTTTATTTTTTTGCTGCCTTTATTATATTCCTGCTGCAACCAACCAACTCTTATTAGAGGCTTCATAAAAAATTATTTTATGTTCGTATTAATAAGTATTCGCTTTGAGTATGTTTATATGATGGTGATGATGATGATGGTGGTTGTTAGTTGCGATGCTTTTAGCTGCCTCTGCTGTGCATTCAAACACGAGCTTAACCTAAAAGTTGCTTTATGGCGTGTGCATAATAAACTACTACATTACGCGTATTCCATACGTACTCATTGACTGACACTCTCTTCTCTTTATTAAGTTTTTCTCTAAAGGCCAACAAAACCCCTCTTTAAACAAGACACATACAGATACGTTCATAAAATTAAACTTGATGTCTGGAATACTAATTCGACAAATACCTTTACATTGTTATGGGTTATAAGTACATTAAACTAAAAAATTAAATTAAATAAAATCGAGTTTTCTTTTTATAAATACAAGAAAATATGCCAGATTTGACGACTTTTTGGTTTATATTGGGCAAATATTAACAAGATTATTTTTGTGTAAAAAAGTTTTAAGTTTAACTTTAAAATCTAAACTTAATAAACACTTGACTGTCCGAAAAGAAACTTTACCATTTATTAAAACCTAAAAAATTAAAGAAGTAATTGGGGAAACAAAATAATTTGTGGATATTTTGAAAATTTTTTGTATTAAAATTAAAAATCATCTGGCATTTCTGTGCATAACTTTAAATCTTCCTTAAAAGCATATGTATGTGTATGTATAAAATCAAATGAGAATCATACGAGTACAAGTCTTAATGGTCTTGATACTACAACTTTGTGCACGCTTGTAGCATAAATTCAGGCACACTATGGCTCTTACATATACACTTTTCTCTCTATGTCACTCTCTTTCTATTTAACTTGCTCTTTTTAAGACGTGCACATTTTTGTCAGAGACAGCATATGGCGTCTAAAAAATGTTCAATTTTTCTTGTTATATTGTACTTTTTAAGACCAAATTGTTCCACAATATGTTTTCAAGTAAATTAATATTTTATTTTGAAAATTTTCAATAACAAAATTTTAAAATTATTTAATAATTGATAAATTTGCGATTTACAAAAAAAAATTGTTCTATTTACATTTTTTAATACATCTTTTAAAAATGTTCTTTTGCTTAATAATTTTAAAATTTGACATAAAGAATTAATTTATTTTAATATAAATTTACTTATATCCCCACACTCAAAAATATTAAAGGCCTCTTTATAATATTTATTAAAAAACTAAAGAAGTTTCGAAATTGTACCAAATTAAATATTACAGTTTTAGATTACTTTTTAATTGTTAATTGCCCCCAAAAACGTACAAATTTACTAACATTCTCATCTCTGATTCTTGTTATAGGGGTTGTTTTGAAAAATCCAATCAACTTGGCCGGCTATATAAACCGGCTGCACAATTAACCTGCATTCATTCTCACTAAAAGCCTCAACTGGTGTAAACATTAAACAAGTTAAGAAAAACTCAGCAAAAGGAAATGGCACCTCAAACAGAATACGTTTCGAAAACTCAACACTACTTGAAAGTTAAAAAACCCATAATCGAACGTCAACGCCGGGCACGCATGAACAAGTGTTTGGATCAACTTAAAGAATTGGTTGCCGAATTTCAGGGCAATGATGTTATTCTACGCATGGACAAAGCTGAGATGCTCGAATATGCTTTAACTTTTGTTAAGGAAGAAGTTAAAAAACCAAAAGTAAACGCTATCGTACCAATGGATTCATTTCGTCATGGCTACATGAATGCAGTTAACGAGGTATCACGTATTATGGCCGCCACTCCTGGCATGAATGTAAAGGTTGGCAAATCAGTTATGATACATTTGGGTGGTGAATATAATCGTTTGTTGCTTTTGCAAACATCAGATACACAACATCAACAAAAATCAAAAGAATTTTTTGGTCCTGCTCCCCTTAGTCCGGCTTCTTCGGGTTATCACAGTGACGAATGCGATGAAGATATTTCAATATTATCTCCTGCTCCTGTTGCAGCTTCCGTATGGCGCCCTTGGTAAATTACTTGTATACTACTGAAATTGCCTCAGCTTTAATTGAAATCAACTTAACTGCGATATTTTCTAAACTGTGATAACCAATTTAATTTAAATTTAGATTAAGAAGACAAAAACTGATTGCTTAAATAAAAGCTTTAATAAGTTTTAAGAAAGAAAAAATAATAAATATAAATAAAATATTAATAAAAAATTATTAATTGTAATCAATAATCTTGTTATTTAACTTTATAAAATTTTCAGATAAACACAGCAACGGTTTAATTATTCCAGTCAGTATTTGACCATCAGAATCTTTAGAAAAAAGAAATGATTAGCAGTTTCAAAGGCATTAGTTTGTCGAAATTCTTAATTTGAACAAAGATCACAAAATTTCCAAATACATATGTAGTTAGAAAATATTTGATATTGTTGTTAAAACACCGTTATGAAAACTAATATTTCTATTTATATATATTTATACTTAACAAAGCCGCAGTCGATCAGTTGAAGTTTATAAATTAATCATTTTCGAATTTATTTAAACCATCTCATATAGGGTTGCCAGATACCAAAAGTCAAATAACTGGACAATGAAAAACAATTAAAAATGCACTTATAGTTCAAAAAAGCAAAATTTATAGCATTTTTTTTACAAAAATAAAAATAATAACATAAATACCAAGAAACGTAAAAATTAAAATTCAGTCTTACGTCATATTACATTTGTATATATCAATTTCAATCACATAAAAAAGAATACATATCGCTTCTTTATTGCAACGTAGTCATTTAAGTTTTTAATTAAATCACACTTCAATGGAAAAATAAAGAAATATTCTGCCCTTAAGATATTTGCATGAATTTTTTACAAAAGATGAAGAGCGATACGACGAATAATGGATATGACTACGTTACAATAAAGGAGCGATATTTATTTTTATTGCCACATATATTTTGTATTCTTATTTACAGAATCTACTAACTCTTTTGCTTTAGTTATAAGCAAAAAGTTTTGAAAATTTTTGCAACTTTTATTAAAATTTACTCGTATTAAAATTAAGGCTTTATTAGGTCCTTTCTTGTGAGATTATATTATTTAAAATATTAAAAGTCTTTTCACAAAAAGCGTTGCTATTGGTATGGAAAGAACAAACGAGATCAATTTATATAGATTTTCTACTTTATTTTTATCGCATTTTGATGAACCATATCTTATACTGTATTATCCTTTATTAATTAATAAAAACAATATAATAAACGAAAAAATTATTTTTTTTTAACTAGACAAATTGTATTTTAGCTGGTAACTGGATAAGGCCCCAAAAAACTGGACAATCCAAGTCATTCCAGACCGTCTGGCAACCCTAATCTCATAGGTACCTATATATTAACTTTATATTATAAAGTTAAATCTTGTTATATTATTTTTGTGTGGACAATTCTTCAGAGCGTTAACGTCAAACGTTCACTGCGATAGTTCGGCATCGAAAATATTATAAAATACACGAGAACAAGTAGCGTTAACTTAATCACATTAAAAGGTTTTTCAAAAAAGGCGTCTGCAGAATCTATCGTATATTATTCAGTCCCTGATGCCAAATCACTAATGGCAAGTAACACGATTTAATAGCACATTTAAATGATAAAATTTTATTATCAAAATTAGTGTTCTTGGTTATTCCTACATACTTTTACGGAAAACGGAGATGGTTTTGGCCATTCCGGCGTTTCTCCGACATAAGGGATTTAACAGATTATTTACCGAACTGCTCGTTTCAAATTCGGTTACCAAACGATGGAAATTTCACTGCAAATCTAGACTTAAAAAACTTTGAATACAATTTTTAACCAATAAATTCAAAGTTAAATTTGGGGATTTTTTTTGTTACAAAACTTAAAAAGAAAAACACATCAACAAATTTTAATTAAGACGTTTTATAAAAAATGAATTATTGAAAATTTTAATTAGATTTAATTTTTTTAATATTTGTTTCATTAAATAATAATAATCTTAACAATAATCAGCAGCCTCCCTTAAAACCATTTAGAAACCAATGATTTATTTGTAGATATTTATTACATTTAAAATAATAACATAACCTCAAACACGTGCATAACTCAGTTGTTAAACTTTTTTGTGAATACAAATGAACAAATGAGAACGGTGGGTCGGCAACGTGGTATGTGCGCCTCACACCATTTGAAATACGCCAAAAAGAGTGTGGCCCACACGTGACTGCAGTAAAGTACATTGTAACGTATTGTAAGAAAACTAAAGGCAGCAAAGCACCTGATATCACAATTTTGAATACAAAAAATATTCATTCATGATGAAGCACAAGACTGACTGGCCAACAACCTCAGCCGCAATTACTTGTTTGTTTGCTGGCGTTGTGTGCTTTTAAATTTTTTCTTAATTAATTACACATATTTGCAACAGCGACTACATACATATGTACACATGTACATACATGTATGTTTATAAAATTATGCTGAAGAGTAAACACACAACAACCACAGCTTATAAAACAGTGCCATCATAGTGGAAAAAAAAGAGAGTAACAACACCATTATGCGATTTTTCTTTAACACTGCCCTGCTCTACTGCCAACAAGAGCTGTGAACATCTGTCACCTCCACTTAAAGACCGTGGGATAAAAATATTCTCAACAAATTTTCGTTACGATACAACGATTATTATTATTATTAAGTATGATTCTTTTTACTACTCGTACAAAACACACTTCTTAGCCATGGGAACTGCAACTGCTCATCGTCATCATCAGTGGATGAAAAAAAAAAACAAAACAACCGAACAAACGACAGACTCGTCGACATAGACGACTTATTAAATAGCAGCAGGGTGTGGTAAGCAAGTAATAGGAGTAAAATTAAAGTAAACATAATGAAGTCGATTAAAATGTACATTTAAGAGAAATGAGAAAAGTCAAACTGACAAAAGATTTTGTTTAATTTTTTGAAACATAACTGTTAACGAGCAAACATCTAGTTCCGCTCTGGATACGTTTACATATTCTTACCAATTTATGATTTCATTATCTTTACGTGTGTATTAAACGACCTTGCTTTAATTATTTTAGAACATATCAGTAATAATTATTAAAATGACACTAAAAATACATTTAATTAGTAACCGTCAGGTTTGACGATTTTTATTTTCAAATTGGGTGAAAAACGTTATAAAACAGTTTCTAAATTTACTAATTATTTTATTCAAATTTTAGAAAAAAGGATGATTTTTACTGAAATTAGGCAGCACAATAGGTATATAAACTGTTTACTTTAAATTTGTAAAGGTTTTGAGTATTAAAAATTGGGTAATTAAAACTAAATATTATCTATTTTTATACCCTTCACACATGTGGCAAGGGTATACATATGTATATAGGTTTGTCATTCCGTTTGTAATGTCTACAATATTCATTTGCGATTCTATAAAGTATATATATTCTGAATCCTTATAAATATATGGGGAAGTCGATTTAGCCATGTCCGTCTGTCCGCGTGTTGGTTGAAATCAAGTTTTCGTAGCGCCCATAGGTCACGTTGAATGTGGTATCAAATTTTTGGAAATACTTTCGAGAAAATCGATATTGAAAACTGGCAAGATCGGTCCATAACCGGCTGAGATATAAGCAAAAAAAGACGACTGCCTCTTTTTTTACACAAAAAATTATTGTTTTGCTGCTTTGAGATAAGCTAAAGATATAATTGAAAAAAATTATACCATTTGGCCACACATGTACAGATGTATGTAAATTAAGTTCTTATTTCTAAAAGGTTCGATTAAAGAAACTATTATGAAGAAGGCAATCAACGACTGGTCGACTGGGAATTTCGATCGTTAATTAACGAAGATACAATTGCTGATCGAAAACGGAAAACCTACATTTTTATGTTTTATTTTCCATTTACATAAAGTTTCTTTCAATATAAATCGAATTGTGTTCCTTAATTCAACTGTTCTCAGTCCTTAAACAATTTTTTCACGATGCGATGCAATTCAATTGATGAAAAACAAAAACCTAAGGGGAAAAACAATAAACAACATTTGCATTGACAAAATAGGGGTGAGGAGTGTTTGCGTTTGGCATTATGTATGAACGTGTGTGCGAACGTTTGCTGAATTTTTTTTTTTTGATTTTTAAGATTGCAGTAATATTCACAAAAACACACAATCACTTATTGAGAAACAAGTGCATGTTTTATTAAAATCTAAAAACACGTGTAACCCAACGACGTCGACAATGAGACAACAAGTGCCACAATAATTGATAAATTTTTGTCAAAAGGATTTTTTACTACGCATGCGCTTTCAAAATCTCACTGGCAATAGCAACCGTTATAAAAACCGCAACTTTACTAGAATTAACCACAGTCAGTCATAAACTTTGCAAGTGGAAACAGCCACAAACAAAAATGTTTACTATCAATAACGAGACAATGTATGTGGAAAAAGAAAACCTTCAATATTGTTTGCATAAATTCAAATTTGCTGTAAGCAAACTTTTTAAGCAAATAATCAAAAAGGATTGTAAGATTACAAAAAACAACAACGAAGCTGAACCTTGTTACGCAGACACCGAAGACAACAAGGAAAATAACAATTGTTCCTTTGCCAATGAGATAGAACAAAATCGGGCCAACGAACGTATTTTAAAAGTTTCACAAGAACAACCATATGTTTTGGCCGTTGAGACTACAGTTGGCTCGTTTTACTGGGACTGGGAATGTGGCAAGCAACGTGATAGCTTTGCTGATTTTTACTTCAATACACACTGAATAAAGGCATCGTCTTAAGCAACTACTTGTACCTAAACTTGTTTTCACAAGGTTCTTATGTTCATTGTGAAAAAAGGGTTTAAGGTTTTTGTGTGAAAATAAAGAAGAACTCCTAACCACAAGGACCCTATTTTTATTGCAAGCAAAGCATTTTAAAACGTAAACAGTCATCAATCGAGCAAATGAATGAAAATGTATGTGAATGAAAATGGTCTCAGCGTAAAAAGTATGCAACAACAGGTTTGTGCCAACCCATTAACCATCTTGCTGGTCATTCATAAAAGTTGGCAACGAAGCCTGTAATGTGCTTAAGACTACATTTACCTACAAGGAACATCGAGAAGGAGAATCTTGCAATTGATGCTTTAAAAATTGTAAGCAATTTGCGCAAAATGTAAGCAAAATGCAGAGTATTTTGTTAATGGGTTGCTTGGAAAACTCTACAGGACTGCAAAAAAAAATCCGAAACTGTAATGGAGGAAGTTCTTGAAAAAGAAAGCAACAATCAAATGCAATTGACAGTCGAAAATTCTGAAAGTATTTACTAATTATTACAACCTGAAGAAGCAAAAAAAAACCTTTGGGATCAAAAAATTAAATTTTCAACAAATTCAATAAAAATTTGCAAACGTTGACATCATTTTACAAAATCAGCTAAATTTAAAAATATAACAGCTAACGATAATCTGGAATGAATTAGAATGAGATGTAAAAATAATTTAAATTTAAAGAATAGCAATTTGCATACAGAATAGCAATTTGTTATTTCCTAACTATGTTTAAAGTTAAATGTGCTGCAGCAGTTCTTTAGATAGATAAAGGAAAAAGGATGATATTTGAAATTGGCAGATGTTTCATAACAACAAGTCTCAGCAGACTTAGAAGATTTTTAGTAAATGTTACTTGTATCCACTTAATATTTATATTTAATTAACGCTGAAATAAAAGATAAAACAATGTTGTTTTTTTAATTAAAAAAAACTAACTGAAATTCACCTCTAATCTGGTAAACATTTTTAAGTAAATTGGAAATTTTACAAAAAAAAAAAAAAGTATTGCTTTATATTGAAATAAGTTATGTACATAAAAGTTAAAAATTTTTTTTTAAATGTAATAAAATGTTGATTAAAATAAAGTTTAAAACTGTGTTTGAATTAAAAAGAAATTAATTTAGTTTTTATAATATTTTAACTCATGTTTAATGATTTGAGTTTGAAGTTCAAATTAATCTCCTTTTTATGTAAAAGATAATTTTATCAACTGGCACAATACACCACGACCAATAATATATGCTTTATACAGCTATAGACATACAGAGAGGTCAACCCTTTACATAAAACCGAAGAGAATACGCGGCAACGAGTTCGTATTATCACATCTGAGATTGGATTTTTTATTAAGGAAACCAATTAAGGGAAAGATATCTCCAAGATTTGCGAATTTAGACAAACACAGAAACTTTTTATTCTTGTGTTACCACTGTGCTCCACCTCATTATAAGCGAAGACAGCTTCTCCCAACCATAGCCTAGAGATACACCATGAAACGGGTCCTAGATAATTATTGGGTGAGATGCTTCGCAACTTGCAATGTGGCCGAATTGTTCGTAACTCTCATAGCTCTCATAACCCAAAACCAATAGCAGCGTTAGATTGTTGGGAATACCGAAACAGTTCTTGATGTCAACATACATATTTTTTTGCCATAGCTTTTCAATGTTCATTCAAGTTAATTTCTAGACACACATGCAAATGGCGCAAATCTTAGTTCAAAATATCGAAAAATATTTACCAATTGGCAGTGTCGGTGCTTCCAAGTGGGTTCAAATTTCTCCTTTAATAGTGAAAAGTCTGTTTAAACGGGTATTTTTTTAATTCCATTTCACCCTTCAACAGACAGTTCCCATTGCAATCCTAAAATAATGACATTTCCCAAGTTGTCCACCAACGGTAGCATTTTCATCTAATTCGACTTATATTTAAAAAAAAAAAAAATGAAATCGACATTAGACCAACATTGTGGTTTAATTTAATAGTTGCAGTAAATTCTTTAAAATATTCATATCTTTTATTGTTTATTATAATCTTTTCTAATCAAGTGTTAAACAACAATCAACTCTTCGCCCT